>OY755180.1:8599730-8827538 GCA_963576735.1 Bedellia somnulentella
GTATGAAAGAAGTTGGGACCGTTCTGTAACATCTTGGACGGCTGTTTGCAGGTCGTTGACACATCTTGACCAGTTCCGGAGAGACGCGGCTCCAACAAGTAGGCTCTTTCAGGAATTCTAGAAAACGAACAAGAGATTTTCGTATTTTTTATATAAGATCAAAAGTAAAGGATGTTAAAATAGTAAACGAGATGTTGATTGTTTAAATAATTTTATTGTGTCAATAATATTAAAATGTGACAACTCATGACATTGTACAGCTAATAGCCTAGCAGGCCAGTACTATATTTCAACACACCCCTCTTAATCAAAAGCCCAAAAATTGAAGATTACAAAATAAAAAAAAAATAACAAAACTAGGCTATCAAAAAAAAAAACAAAACATAAAAATTAAGTTACGTGAAGTACGTTAGAAACACATCTTTTAAACTTAACGTGACTTAATGGCTTTGTTAACATATCAGCCCAATTTTCTTCAGTAGGGGTATATATAAACTGTACAATGTTATCCATAATTTTCTCACGAATAAAATGGTAGCGTGTATCTATGTGCTTGGTTCTAGAGTGGTACACTGGATTAGAAGCCAACTTAATCGCAGATTGACTATCACTATTCAATATAACGCATTGTGATGGTGACTCACCGGTAACCTCGCACAGAAAACGCCTCAAATAACATGCATCCTTAGTTGCCGCTGTCATCGACATATACTCAGCCTCCGCCGAAGACAAGGCCACTGTAGGTTGCTTTTTACATTCCCAAGATACGGGACCGTCAGCCAACTCTATAAAAAATCCTGTATAGGATCTACGAGTGACAGTACAATTAGCCCAATCCGCGTCCGTATATCCATAAAGATACTTGCCGGTTTTCCTGTAAGTTATAGAATAATCAATTGTACCTTTCAAGTACTGTAGGACCCGTTTAGCTGCTTGCCAATGACATTTATCATATTTAGAGTTGAATTGACTCAGATAGCTGCAAGCATATGAGATGTCAGGGCGAGTATTCACTGCCAGGAACATCAGGGAACCAACTAATTCCCGAAAGGGATACGAGCACTCCACATTACTAGAAGAATCTGCCGTAGTAAGACTAACATTACATAATGGAGTACTCACGGACTTGCAGTCTTCAAGACCATACATTTTCAACAATTTTTCTATATAGCATTTTTGGTTTATGCGGATTGTGGAATTATCTACATTTACATTAATTCCTAGGTAATATTTTAAACAACCTAGGTCTTTTAAATTAAAATAATTTTTAAGATTTGTTTTGACAGTGTCAAAAGTCAAATCATTTTTATAAAAGACAATAATGTCATCTACATATACAGCCAAAACAACCAATTCAGTGCCAAAAAGCCTCCTATACACACAAGGTTCGGAAGGAGTTTTTGAGAACCCTAATTTGAACAGAGTCTGATCCAACTTAATATTCCAAGCCCGTGCCGCCTGTTTGAGTCCATAGAGGGACTTCTGTAGTAGACATACCTTTCCATCACCAGATTCTGAGAAACCCTGAGGTTGTTCCATGTAAACCTCTTCGTCGAGTTCTCCATTTAGAAAGGCGGTATCCACATCCATGTGGCGCATCTTAAGTCCCATCTCAACTGCTACAGCAAATAATGTCCGTAAAGAGGACATCCTGACTACTGGAGAGAAAGTTTCGTAGTAGTCTACACCGGCTACTTGCGTGAAACCTTTGGCTACAAGTCTTGCCTTGTATTTCACAATATTACCTTGAGCATCCCTTTTTATTTTAAAAACCCATTTACATGGAATAGCCTTTTGACCTGATCTCTTTACGAGTTTCCACGTATTAAATTTTTGCAAAGAGTTATATTCATTCACCATTGCTTCTCGCCATTTATCAGCATCTTTAGAATTAACTGCCTCCGAGTAAGTACGAGGCTCATCAGGTTCTAATGAAGAACTCAAAGCTGTGAAAAAATTAGGTGGCTTTCTAACTCTACTAGGGTACCTCTGCTCATGTTCAACTATCACAGTTTCTTCTTCACCTTCAGATGGCTGTTCATCTTCATTGCTATGCGATGAATTTGTTTCAGCCGAACCTTCCTCTACAACTAATTCCTCCTCTGCTGTTTCTACTGCTTCTTGATTAATATCATTATCCGAAGAAAGAACTATAGGAACAACAGGGTTAATATTATTAGTGTTACCATCATCACTAATTCTAGAGAAACGATTCTCGAAGAAAGAAACATCACGAGATTTAATTAATCTCCTTGGATAGGAAGGATTGCGAAAATAATACGTATTTGGATCATCTGTGTATCCAACAAATATTTGTTCTTCGGCCTTAAGATCTAATTTCCTTCTAGTACAAGATGGAATATGAACCATTGCCCTACATCCAAAAACTCGTAAATGGTTCAAATTAGGTTTTTCACCAGACCATTTTTCATATGGAGTTTGGAAGTTCAGGGCGCTATGAGGACATCTGTTTTTCAGATATACAGCACAATCAAAAGCATCCTGCCAGTAAGCCTTTGCAAGCGAACTATCAGCTAACATGCTGCGAGCCTTCTCCACTATCGACCTATTTGTACGCTCCGCTAAACCATTTGACTGAGGGCTATAGGGCGCGGTCGTTTGGTGCTGAATACCTTGAGAATTCAAATAATCTGTGAATTCTTTATTGACGTATTCCGTCCCGTTATCGGTTCTTAAGATCTTAATGGAAGTATTCAGATGCCTTTCAACTAAGGCCTTAAAATCTATAAACTTAGACTTGACTTCAGTCTTTGAAGATATGAAGTAAATAAAAATCCTACGAGTAAATTCATCTATAAATAAAAGCGCATATCTATTTCCTTGAAAAGAAACTTCTGACATTGGACCACATATATCGGAAGAAATAATTTCAAGTGGTTCTACCGCTCTTCTCATATGAATTCTTTTAAAAGGTTTCCTAGACTGCTTACCTTCTATACAGGGTATACATGGTTGCTTGTCAACCTGTTTAAAATCAATTATCTTCTGATCTTTAAGAGATTGCATAGCAAAACGACAGAGATGACCTAACCTTCTGTGCCAGAGCTGGTATTGTGATGAGTCACCGTCACCTACCATTATGTTACAAACACCGTTTAGTCTTTCGGGAATATTTACAGTACAATCCAATGTGTACAGTCCACCACTCTGAGTACCATGCAGTATAGATTCACCTGTAAAGAAAACATCATCAGAATCATAAAAATTACAACCACTCTTATCAAAAATCACTGTGAAACCTTTGTTGACCACTTTGCTGATAGATATAAGATTGGCCTTTAAATCTGGTACAAACGCAATATCTACTAACTTGATATCTTTCTCCTTCGTATTAATAGAGACGTCAACATTACCGGTGCACTTCAATTCGTCGCCGTTTGCCACAATGACTTTACCAGAGTCGTATCTCAGCGTTTTGATCCAATCAGACCTTGAAGTCATATGTCTTGTTGCTCCAGAATCAATAATCCACTTGTCACGATATCCTTTTTCACTTAAGGACAGCATTGTAGTTTCCTTAGAATCAGGCTTCTTATTTTTGGATTTTTGCTTCCTCAAAGGACAATCAGGACGTTTGTGTCCTGGTACTTTGCAATCATAGCATACAATAGGGTTTATTGGGCTTTCTTGGGCGAACTTGAATCCTCATGGCGGTTTCAGATTCAGTATTTCCTTGAAATCTCATTCAAGAGCTTAGTTTTAACCAATTCAGTGGTAATATTAATGTTACTATTCTCGAGTCCCATAATCATAGGTTCATACCTTTCCGTCAGACCTCCAAGAAGTATTGCTGCAACTGAAGCATCTTCTATATTCTTACCTATGTCAGCTAAATCTTGAACTGTGCTTAATACACCATTGATGTAGGATTCGACATTTTCGAAATCTGCGAGACTTAATCTATATAGTCTCCGTTCGAGAGCAAGTCTGCGACCCATTCCATTGTCCTCGTACGCAATCCTCAAAGATTCCCACGCCTCCTTAGCTGAGGTTGAACTTCGCACGTGCGTAATTGCTGGACCGTCCAATGTGAGACATATTTTGGAAAGAGCCTTACGATCATTACTAACCTTTATCGCTTGGGAAGTTTTATCACCTTCTGGATAACCAGCAATTGTTTCCCATAGGTCCTCATGTAATAAATAATTTCGCATTTTGAATTTCCATGTGGAATAACCGTCCTTGCCATTTAGGCATATTGATGGAGTATTATTCATATTGGAACTCATACCATACTTCGACATCCGAAGATTTTCGTTCTGATGACACCTTTCAACAATCTCGGTATTAGGCATCTTTTGTGAATAATGAAAAATATTACAAACCACTTATTACTTTGCCCGTAAAAATATAACACTGCTATTAATAATGCAATTTACTGTAAAATTAGAGCAATTTCGTGCTGATAACGTGTTAAAATAGTAAACGAGATGTTGATTGTTTAAATAATTTTATTGTGTCAATAATATTAAAATGTGACAACTCATGACATTGTACAGCTAATAGCCTAGCAGGCCAGTACTATATTTCAACAAAGGATTAAAATAAAGTAGAGATATAAAACAACATTTCGAAAATTTCATTAAACCGAGTAAATATAACGCATTCTAAATCTATGAATTTAACAAAATCTAATTTAATTTTGCTAGTTAAATATTTAGACTACAATAGCTAAGAAGATGAAATACTATTGTGAAAAATATTAATCCAAGTAGCGATTAGCATTATTCGTACACTTAAAATGATACTATCAAACATTAAAAACGGTTACAAGATGCATACAACAGTACAAAGGAGAAATTGAATCACCCTTTGTAATGTTGAACGCATCTTGACTCCATCTTTTATTAAAATATACAAAAAAATAGTCTGTATTTACTTAAATCAAACATAATGAAACTTATAAAACAAGCACACATTTTATTGATTCAATTGACTAAATACCTCTTCGCAAAGCAGTTTCATTGGTGCACAGATACCGCATGACAGCTCTGGCGCCGCCGATCTGCTGCTGAACCAGGCGCTGCCCGTCCGTCGGCAGACACCGCTTTATCCAGGAGTCCATGCAGTGCATCCCCGTTTGGTATGCCCTGCGAAATAATTAACTTTAATTATGAATTCATTTCCTATTTCACCCATATGTAAAAGCCACAATCTTACTTCATAACTTTTACTCAACCCCAATTTTCCCATTTGGGTAAGGAGATACCGATCGCCACTTTGTACAATCCTGACAACATACATACATATACTATACTCACGGCTATAAATCCATTGAAAGAGTATCCAGAGCTAGGGAAGTAGAAATTTCTCAGCCACTTTTAGAAGTCGCGTGGGGAAAAGGTGATGAAATAAAGGTGGTTGGTGCTGGGTCTCCAACCGCAGCGCCCAAAATATCCCTCAAAAACCCCAATACCGTTAGTCGCCTCTTACGTACACCCACTGGAAGAAATGAGGTAGTGTGTGCAAATCCTGACAAATCTCTCTTAATGGGCTATTTGACAATGCGAATAATAAAGTGTCAATTGCTGTCATCTTTTAACTTCTAACATATATATATAGACATGATAGTCCAGTGGGTAGAACACCCGCCCGAAAACAGAAGGGCGTGAGTTCCAATCCTGGGATGGGCCTACACCAATTTGTCTTTTCTAAAGTCATATGTGTGGTTAATTTATCATGGTTGTTAACGGTGAGGGAAAACATCGTGAGGAAACCCACATGGCTGAGTTGTACTTAGTCATGTGACAGTGTATTCGTACAAAACGGCGATAGGCCTGCCCCCTATCACGTGAGTACACTGTCTAAGCAAAACGTGGGTACCTTCTCTGGAAACTAGATGGCGCTTGCCATGTGAGTTCAGAAGTATTGGTACATCTGCCAACCCCTTCGGGGATAAACGGCGTGAACGTTTATGTTATGTATGTTATGTACGTTTATATATATATATATATATATATATATTTTGATGATATATATATATGTTAAAAGTTTAAAAACGGTTATTTATTAACGTAAGTTGAAAATTATAATTGATTTCTTTAAAAATCCATAAATAAAAATGCAAATTTTTAAACGTTTGTCACGTGACACAAAACGTTCTTGAATGGTCGAGTTTATGATGACGTCACATGCCTGTAAAGAAACCTCGTGGCTCGTTTGTTGCCACAGACCAAATACAGGCAAGTGACGTCACTGACCCGTTTGCAGCGCCATATTGTCAAAATAGTGTTTTGACGCGCTCATTTGAATATTCAATTTTTACATAACATAACATAAACGTTCACGCCGAATATCCCCGAAGGGGTTGGCAGAGGTACTAATACTTCTGAACATCACGTGACTTTGTCACCTGGTGTTCAGAGTACCCACGTTTTGCAAGGACAGTGTACTCACGTGATAGGGAGCAGCCCCCGTAGCATGAGGCTTCTGAGAGCGTGTATGTCACATGAGAAATGACAAACTGACAGATTATCCATACAAAATCTGTCAGTTTCTCATTTCTCATGTGACATACACGCTCTCAGAAGCCTCATGCTACCCATGCTGGATTATCGCCGTTTTGTACGAATACACTGTCACATGACTAAGTACAACTCAGCCATGTGGGTTTCCTCACGATGTTTTCCCTCACCGTTAACAACCATGATAAATTAACCACGCATATGTCTTTAGAAAAGACAAATTGGTGTAGGCCCGACCCAGGATTTGAACACTAGTCGTTTGCACGATAACCGAGTGTTCTACCCACTGGGCTATCACGGTTGTATTCAATTTTTAATTTGATATTTTTCAGCAAATGTGCACCAGATTTAAAAAATATAACTTTTACTGGGTTCCTTAAACTCCACTACATCATATAAAATGGACTTTAAAAACCTGTCAAATAGCCCATTCCCTCACATTGACTAATCTTATCATATATGTTCTTTTATTACTTTCAATTTGGTCATTCGCTTTTGTAAGTATGTTTTCAATCTTGATTTGAAACTAAACTCTACTAACAACACCTTAGCTGTATATATCTCTTACGCCACTTATATCTTCCGCTTTATGCGCCCATAAAATCGTAATATTCAATGCCAAAAGCATCACCACATAAACAGTAATAGATTCCATTAACATCGTTACTTTGAAAGTTGATATAGTAAAAAACTTATATATATATTAATTTTAAAAACTAAGGCTAAGGCTATGTAGAATAAAGTTTAAATAAAAAATAAAAACAAATGTGTAGTATTGATTTGAGTAGGAAGCATATAATTATTTCTCTCTAGTGCTTTTACAGTTTATCCATTTTTTAATATACTATATCATTTATTTTAACACTGCTCATTCAACTCAATCGTTCAAGCCGTATATTCCCGTAGGAAGGGAGTTACTAATACTTCTGTATGTGACATCGTCACCTAGTGTTCAGTCGGACAGAGTACCCACGTTTTGCTAGGACAGTGTACTCACGTTAGAGGGGGCAGGCATATCGCCGTTTTGTACGAATACACTGTCATATGATTAAGTCCAACTTAGTCATGTGAGTTTCCTCACGCAAATGTACAAATCCTTACTCGCAGAGCTGGTCCAGCTCGTCCCGGGAGCGCGGCAGCCCGACCGCCGTGCGCGGTATCAGCGCCACGCAGCCGCGCAGCTGCTCCGCCTCACACCCGGCCGCCTCGCCCGGCTGCAAGCCGCCGCCATCTATCACAAACGTTTGGGTACATTGCTGTACACGCCAAGTACACGCCAAGTTAGTGTATATATTATATATATACTAACTGAACCAGAATTTGCACCCACGCCTGTCTACATGAAAGGTTGTGTGTGAAAGGCTCTACCCACCGAGCTATCTCGGTTGTTATGTTTATTATGTGTCTTAAAAGTTGTGATTAATGATTATACGTATAAAATCATATTATGATTTACAACAGCCAGCGCTTTTGTGAGTTTGTTTAAACTAAACCTCACGGCTACGTATATAAAGCCTCAAAACGAATAGCTGAAGACTTTAATAAAGATCTTGAGGATTTTAATTTTTTCAACAACTTCTTTAAAATTAAGGAATTGTAACTTACTTACTTACTTATACTTACGCCCATTATTCCCATTGGGGTAGGCAGAGACTATCGATCGCCACTTAGTACGATCTTGACAAACCTCTCTTGCTTCCCTTACATTCATTATTCTTCTCATACATGCTCTTTTATTCTTCTCACTTCAGACCCCCGCCTTTATAAGAACGTTTTCTATCTGGTCAAGAAACGTTTTACGAGGCCGTCCTCTACTAACAATCCCATCCACATTGGCTCTATGTATCTCTTTCGCTACTTTATTTTCATCCATCCTCTCTATGTAAGGAATTATAAACCAAAGGATAATTGGTAAAATGTCTCAAGCCACATCACTAAATAAGAATTTAATAAGCGCCAAAACCCTTAGTGACCTAAGAAAGATTACGTTTGGATTTTCGACCGACTTAAAAAAAGAAGGTACTAAATTCGATTGTATGTATGATACGTCATTACTCCGTTATTAGGTAATTGATTTCTAAACATATATTTTTCGGTGGGATATGATCCCAAGGTGATCCTAATTAATTTTTATAGGGTTAAGTTGTGTAGGTAATTGAAAAAAGCAAAATATCAAAGTTCATACGTGGGCGACTTAATCGAATTTTGTATGAAAATTTGGGTTTGCACACACACACAGAAATTTGCACATGGTGTTCTGGAAAAGGCATACGATCGTGTACCGCGAACGGTTCTGTGGTGGGCTTTGAAAGAGAGAAGAGTGCCTGGGAAATACCTGCATCTGATCCGGGCAATGTATGGCCAAGCCGGGACGCAAGTCCGGTCTGAAGCCGGCGTTACCGACAGGTTCAATGTGGCGGTAGGCTTACACCAGGGATCGGCTTTAAGCCCGTATTTGTTCCTCCTGATTATGGATGCTTTGACATCGGACATACAGGAGGAGGCACCCTGGTGTATGCTATTCGCGGATGACATTGTACTTGTTGGTGAAGATCCCTCCGAGATCCAGAGCAGGCTGGAAAAATGGCGGGAGAGACTGGAGAGTGTCGGACTGAAGATAAGCAGGACCAAAACAGAGCACCTGTTCTGCGATTTTGGTGGCACAACCAGTTTCTCGCAAGTCGCATTAAGCGGTGAGCCTTTACCAGTCTGCTCCGACTTCCGGTATCTCGGATCAGTGATCCAAAATGACGGCAACATTGACCGTGACGTGGGAAACCGGATAAATGCAGGATGGATGAAATGGAGAAAGGTCTCAGGTACAGTTTGCGACAGAAGGATGCCCCTGACATTAAAAGGGAAAATCTACAAGTCCGTGATAAGACCTGTCATGATGTGTGGAAGTGAATGTTGGGCAATGAAAAAGACGGATGAAAGCAAAATGCACGTAGCAGAAATGAGGATGTTGAGATGGATGTGTGGTGTGACAAGAATGGATAAGATTAGAAACGAGTTTATAAGAGGAAGTGTGAAAGTGGCTCCAGTGACAGAAAAGATTAGAAGTAATAGGTTACGGTGGTATGGTCATGTAATGAGAAGGGATGAAATGCATGTGACTAAAAAAGTGATGAATATGAGTGTAGATGGATACAAGGGAAGAGGAAGACCAAAGAAAGTGTGGATGAACTGTGTGAACGATGATATGGGAATAAAAGGTGTAAGCTCCGAAATGGCGTATGACAGAGACGAATGGAAGAGAAACACATGTTGTGCCAGCCCCACCTAGTGGGATAAGGGCAGGAGAATGATGATGTATGAAAATTTGGGTTTCGGTCGAATGGCTGCGAAGGTGATCCCATTTATAATCAAAAACGTGGCGGAAACAAACTTTATTTGAAATTCATACATTAAACAATACAAAGTAATGCAATCAAGCCCTATGGATCCGTTTAAAAAATATGCTATTAAGTTTGCAGAGTCTGTTTAGTATTGAATTTATATACCACTAACCCAAAAAACCCTTTCTAAAACATATGGAGTAAAGTTTGCAGACACTGTTTAATTTTAGATTTGAGTCTCTGCTAAGATTACTGATAATAAAATTAGTAACTCAACCTATACTATATCAGAATACATTCTGCTCTTATATCTTCTTATAACTTCCAAAAACGGAATTTCTGGTTCTGAAGCTCTGGCTACCCCTTCTAGGAATTTATAGCCGTGAGTATATGTAAGTATATATGTGTATAAATTCAGCTCCTGGTCTTGAACTCCATAAAATTCATAGTTAAGGTTACGTTTTTTTCTATCTCATTACTTGTAGCCTCGTAGCCTAAAGTTGTTACCCGACGCCGTCCTCGTGTCGCTGGAAAATCAAATTTTTTTTTAGTAATTAATTGAATTGGATACTAATGGCATCATCAATTTTACGTAAATCGTAACTTTCAAGGACACCTCCGTTTAATTTCCGTGCTGTTTATTAGAATTGACAACTCAAAGTCAAAAGTCAGATGATTAATCTGGGAAATAACTTTCGTTCTTACATACATACATATACTCACGGCTATAAATCCCTAAAAAGGGTAGCCAGAGCTAAGGAATCAGAAATTCCTGAGCCACTTTTGGTAGTTGCGTGGGGAAAAGATGGTAAAATAAAAGTTGTTGGTGATGGGTCTCCAGCCGCATCGCCCAAGAATCCCTTAAAAGCCCCAATACCTAGTTGATTGGGGAAAAGATGGTAATAATAAATGTTTTTAGTGACGGGTCTCCAACCACATCGCCCAAAAATCACTTAAAAAGCTTCTACACCCTTAGTCGCCTCTTACGATCACCCACCGGAAGAAATGGGGTAGTGCTATTCTAAGCCGACACTACACAGCAAATAATAATAATAATTTGGTTCTTAATGAACTTAATAAGATTTTGTACGTACAAATATATAAATTCACGGCTATAATTCCCTAGAAGGGGTAGCCAGAGCTAAGGAATTATACATTCCTCAGCCACTTTTGGAAGTTATTACAAGATTTTGTAAGCAGATAAAAAGGGGATATTATATTTGCTATCATAAATATATCTTTTGGTGATTTGCACAGAATATGTTATTCAACAATAACGTGAACAGAACTACTCTTTTGGTACATTAAAAATAATGAGGTATTTAATACATATGGAATCATCATTGGTTTTTGGTCTATGTGTCGCATTTACCGGAAGAACATTTATAAAAAAAGTTAATGCGCTATTTAACCATTACCAGGGAAATAACTGAAAATCAGTGTTTTGCGTAAATCAAGTTTTACTGTGTAGTGTCGGCTTAGAATAGCACTACCCCATTTCCTCCGGTGGGTTTACGTAAGAGGCGACTAATGGTTATGGGGCTATTAAGGGATTTTTGGGTGATGCGGTTGGAGACCTATCACCAACAACCTTTATTTTACCATCTTTACCCCACTCAACTTTCCAAAAGTGGCTGAGGAATTTCTAATTCCTTAGCTCTGGCTACCCCTTCTAGGGATTTACAGCCGTGAGTATATGTATGTATGTATTCAAATTTCAACACTGAGTTGGATTCCATTTTCATTGCTGTGACACAAAATTGCTTTATAGCCGTGAGTATATGTATGTACACAAAATAGCTAATATAAATAAAGAATAAATAAAGGAAAGAAAAATTTCGACACAGGAATTTTTGTCGAAATTTTTCTTTCCTTTATTTATTAGTAATAATCCCCACATGAGGTTTTCATGAACAAAAAGATTTAAATTACACAAAATAGCTGTTATAATCGTATCTTCTACTAATCTGTATTTCTGTTATTGTTGGTTTTGTTATGTTTTTATATGATCATGTTGTTGTACTTTGTGCGTCTGAGTAATGGAAATAAATGTTTTACCTATCTATCTATCTACCTGCTGGTATCAAACCCAGAATGTCTGAACTGTAGCACTAATTCTTTTACGGTTGGACAATAGAGTTGGAATATTTCGGGATAGCGTTTATATGTTTATAAAAAATCGCCTAATCCATGAACGATTTTGTGACCGCCTCCTGGCGGAACATCTTCCCTTTTCCTCCACAATTATGACTTATATATATATGTCAAATGTATCTAGTTTATGGCAAATTATACATACATACATACATACATATACTCACGGCTATAAATCCCTTAACGGGGTAGCCAGAGCTTTGGAATGAGAAATTCCTCAGCCACTTTTGGAAGTTGATTGGGGAAAAGATGGTAATAATAAATGTTTTTAGTGACGGGTCTCCAACCACATCGCCCAAAAATCACTTAAAAAGCTTCTACACCCTTAGTCGCCTCTTACGATCACCCACGGGTAGAAATGGGGTAGTGCTATTCTAAGCCGACACTACATGGATAATTATATTTTTTATTATTTACTTTAAATCGACGCCAAAAACATGTAACCTTAGTTGCCTTTTAGAATGAGTTCCCATTGATGTTTTATCGGTTTTGGTTGCGTGGCCGTGGTTAAAAAATATTCAAAAAAATATGAAAAAGCATACGTAGACGACATGTTTATCGAAATGGCTGAGGAAATTCTCATTCCAAAGCTCTGGCTACCCCGTTAAGGGATTTATAGCCGTGAGTATATGTATGTATGTATGTATGTTTATCGAATTACGTATGACAAATTGGGTTTCCGTAAAAGAGCTGAAGGCGGACCTTTTTTTGTTCAAAAATATATTATATGCATGAATATTTTAAAAGTTAAACTTTTCTATACTTTAAAAAATTGCTATTCGTAGTCGTTTCATAACATGACTTGACATATCTACGAATTCTCGTAGCTTGTAGATATCAAGGTCATGTCTTGTAGTTAATATTTATCGTAGCACGTCCAGTCTAAGCTTACCTAATAATTCATAGTTGAATAAAAACATTTTTATTATAATCTTAAGTAAATGCAAATGGAGTTTTTATACAGTTTGCATTAACCGTTAATAAACTGTGAAAAGTGGGTCTATGTATGACCTTTTGACATATAGTAGTTAGATAGTTTAGATAGAGAGCACTTATCGAGACAATAAGGATTGGCGATTTCAAAACAAGAATTCACAAAAAACACATAAACATTCATGATTGGGAGCTCTAGTGATATATTGGTCTGTGGTCTTGATATTAGAAGGTCCACTAATATTAGTCTCTTGGCGTACTATAAGCGAAGATGCAGTCATTATGTTTAAATCTGTTTTAATGATTATCTATTATCTCTAACATGTAATAGAACTCATGAAACATTTTGAAGGTAACATAAATACTGTTATATATCTATATATATATATACTCACGCTATTAGTCCACGTTGGGTTGGGCTAGAGAGAGTTGTTACATTTAAGCAAATATGTCTAGCTTAAATTAAATTTATTAATATTTGAATACATGTCCTTCTTTTTTTTACATATTGAGCGCCTCGCATTTTGAGTACGTTATCTATTTGATTTAAATTTGTCCTCCGTGTTCACCCCCTACTGAAGTTACTATATACACGGGTTCTACATACCTCTTTCACCGAATTAGTTTCATCCATCTTCTGTAATGCCTTTTAATTCATGTGTAATTTCGATTCATTTGAATTAATCAAGTGAAATCACTAATCGTTTCCAGCCTGTAATTGACTGTTACAACTTTTAAACACTTGATTAATAGTTGTTAGTTGTATCTAACATTTTAAACAATACCCAATTGTTATTTGTATTGTTGAAGCTGTTTCCCACATACCGAAATTCTTGCTTCCGGAAGGAAATCGAACGGTCTCCGTATACTGCCGGATCAAAATGTAAAGATATAAAACTTGTGTAAATTGAGAAGACATAAAATATTTATATCTTTTTTTATACAATTTGCAATTGTTTAACATTCTATTATTTTGTATTTATACTATACGATCCGGATTAGCAACATTTGCTTACTTTTTTTTTTATTTGTTATTTTTCTTCAATTGAAGTGCGGTGACCAGCTCCTTTTAGTACTTATTTCAATAAATATTAGATTGAATTATGTCTTTGCAAGCATTTGATATACCCATATCTTACTTTGTCCATCCTTGACCGGTTTTTCTGCATCAAACAACACGAAGCTTCATATTGAATTTTGTTTGGAGGCTGAATGAAAGAGTGTTAAAATAATAACAGGAAACAAAAAATATTTAAAATGAATAAACGCTGTGAGGTGACGGCTTAGAATGTTTAGCCCTTTTTACGAACAGGTTTTGTAAGAGGCGACTAAGGGTATGGGGCTTTCTTAAGTGATTTTTGGACGATGCGGTTGGAGACCCATAACCATCAATACTTTATTTCTACCACCTTGTCCCCTATCAACTCCCATGTGGCTGAGGAGTTTCTAGATCTAAAGCTCTGGCTACCCCTTTTTGGGATTTATGGCCCTGAGTATATGTATATATATGAATAATGGCCGTCTTTTGAAAGAAACGTCTATAGACTATATTTCTTTGTCCTTGTCTCTAGGTATTGTCCCTTCCTAATAATATTAATAAAATCAAAGTTACTGGCCCGGAATTATACATTGGTTAATAGTACCTATCATTTAACGGATGTTTTTTGGAATCCTACGGGAAGTGCAGTGAAACCAAGCTATTATATGCCTTTTATATACAATGCAACGGTCAAAATACTTAACGATAAATTTAAAAACTTAATTTTCATACCATTTAACTATTCTTGTTCTTCGCAAATTGTAAAAACCGATTTGACGTAGGATGAATTTAAAAATAATAACAATAGAAAATAGTTCATAAGGTTACAGACAAATTGTTGCTGTTCTGAATCCAGAGGGCGTGGGTTTGATCCTTGTCGCTGGATTAATGTTTATATTTTTTATTATGATGCGTAATATTTTTATTTATATGATATCGGTGTCCTTTATATTATGAAATATATCATCAGGTTACTATCTCATAGCACAAGTCATTATTGTTATTTTCTTGAGATTGACTTGATCCCACTGTTGTTTATACGATTCGATTATATATATTTACTAGCTTTTTGCCCGCGACTACGTCCGCGTGGACTACATTTTTTGCATCCAGTTTACATCCAAAATACCAAAACACTATCTAACTACACTAACTTCTGTTTTTAACCGACTTCAAAAAAGGAGGTTCTCAGTTCGATTGTTTGTATGTATGTATGTATGTATAATTGTCCGCGATTATCTCGCGTTTGGCTTAAGCTATTTGGATGCGGTTTTCAGAAAAGTATTTGTTACATTTAGGAGAAGGTTTTAGTGCTTTAACCGACCAAAAAAAGAAGGAGGTTCTGTGTTTGACCCGTATGTATGTCTGTTGGTCCGCGATTATCTCACGTTTGGCTTAAGCTATTTGGATGCGGTTTTCAGAAAAGTACTTGTTACTTTCAGGAGAAGGTTTTAGTGATCTAACCGTCTCAAAAAAGGAGTTTCTGAGTTTCACCTATAAGTATGTATGTAAGTTTGAAGGTCCTTAGTTATTATTAGACAAAGATTCAGGAGAAGGTTTAAGTTCTTTAACCGACTCGAAAAAAAGGAGGTTCTTAGTTTGAAATATAAGTATGTATGTAAATTTATCAATACTAGACAGAGATTTTTCAATATTTGTTAATAAAGTTTTTTTTATTAGTAATAAACAGAGTTACTAAATTATTAAACAAAATAGTATACAAAAACATGAATAAATTACTTATTACTTATTTAAGAATAAAAAATATATTGCAACATCATGTTTTTCATCCTGGTCATTTCAATCAAGGCTCTTTCGTGATGGGGATGGTTAAGTAAATTCTTTGAATCTATATCACTTAAAGCCATCTCATCAAGGGATTTTACACGACTCAACGCTAAATATATATAAGAGTGTTTCTCCGCATTTGTGATAGGCGAACTTCTCTTTGCTCATCTGTTTCGGCAGCAAGAGCAGCACGCTGACGATCTCTCTCATTCTGAAGTCTTTGTTTTTTTTCGTTGGGTGTTTCGTTCTCCCTTACGTGACTTTTCCTTAAAGCATCCTTTGATTTTCTACCTAGGCCCGCAGGTAAACAAAATAGTAACAAGTAAGCTAAAGTCATTATAACAAATATTATAACTACCTGTTAAAAAAACTATAAAATAAACGGACAGTAAAACTTATCTCTAAAAAACTATCACTAATTCACTAAAAAAAACTCAGAGTGAATTAAGAACTTATCACTAAAAAGTATAATATAAAAAAGAAAAAGAAAAACTTTAAATTTAAAACTAAACAGAAAAAAAAAGAAATATTGTTACTTAAAACTATATCATTATTTTTTATTTAAAAAAAGAACCTCCTTCAAAAATCCAACTAAAAAGAATAAAATAATTTTTATTTATTTTATTATGAACAACTCTATTCAACTTCTTCTTTTTGAAGTCGGTGCTAAACAGACAAATCCATAATGAAACATGCTACATAGAGAAAACCATACAAATAATGAATCAATCGATAGTATATATGGATTTTGATGCGATTTTTTTATTGATTGATTGAAAAGGAAGGTTTATAAGGATGACATACGCTGATGGGGAGGGGAACTCACTCCACTTAAGCGGGCCACTAATATTCGTTTTTCTTTGTTATGACAATTGTTTTGGCACCGACTTTAAAAAGAAGAAGTTGAATAGAGTTGTTCATAATAAAATAAATAAAAATTATTTTATTCTTTTAAGTTGGATTTTTGAAGGAGGTTCTTTTTTAAATAAAAAATAATGATATAGTTTTAAGTAACAATATTTCTTTTTTTTCTGTTTATTTTGTATTTATATTCTCGTGGGCGTTGTAATAGATATAAAGAACATTGAGACTTTTTAAGTGATTATTGGGCGATGCAGTTGGACGGTTGGACGGACCCCATTCAACTTCCAAAAGTGGATAAAGAATTACTGTCTCTGGAGCTGTGGCTACCCTTTTTTGGGATTTATAGCCGTTAGTATATTCTCATGATTGATTGATGGATGAATTTCATACATTCCTTTTTGCAGTTGTTATATCAGTCAATCGCATCAAGATTCAAATTTCTAGATACATTGTATTTATAGATCAAAAATCTGTATAATATACTTCAATCTCTTAGGGGATGAGTTCCAAAAAACCTTTTTAATTGTTCATAAGAAACATGAAACAAACCATTTTGTAACCAAGTTTCTATGTTCAAAAATGAAAATATCTTGAGTAAGTATGGATAGCAGTTTGGCGACCCGGTGCTGCCCCCTACACTGACTAATGGTGATGTGTGAGAGATTGCAATCATCGGTCAACAGATGGCGTTACTGAATTAACATTGAGATATTTACTATTATTTACAAACTATGCATTCTGAGGCTTAAACAGATTATTAATCTATGCGTAAGTAAAACATAATATATCTATGAGAATATTAGTAAAAATAGTTAAAAAAACAAAATCTATAAACATATTCTCAAACCTACCAAATGAATACGCAAAATTCACACAATATACTTTCAATTATCTTTATTTATATACTAGTGGATCGGGCCCAGCTTCGCACGGGTAGCGTAGTTTTAAAAATATCTGAGGTTTCTTCAATCACTGCTCAACCTTTGTGAAATTTAGTGCAATTTATAGCATTCCTGAATAGTGTAGCTTTGTGATTGTGAAAGCGCTTTAATGAACGGTTCAGTATCTCCGGAAATAAAACCATGCAAACAATCAGAGTTACAAACTTTGCATACATCATACATATACTCCCGGCTATCTTTTGCGCGCGCAACCATTACTAAAAAAATATCCTTTTAGCATTCACGTGCGACGACAGGGCGCGATAGCTTATTTCATGTATAAGTTTGGTTATTCTATACCGATTTCTATGATTCTTTTTTTATTGAATAGGTAATAATGTAAACTTTTTTAAATGAGAGTTGAATGAGAGAACTATAAACGTAAGAGTAAACAAATATAATCAGAATGCCCCGAACTGCTAAGTTATCAGGAGTTACACGTGTTATTGTGAGTCAACCATAAAACATAGCCATATACTGTTGAAGGATATTTTTAGACAATTTAATGTAAAATATTTCCGTCATACATGATTTCTATGTAACTATAACCACTAAGGCTGCACACGCGACGGTAGCTTAAAAAATGGAGTATCTTCCCTCGTTTTCCCAAATTTTCCCAAAATTCCCCTTCACTACTCTGCTAGAAAGTATACAAAAACCTGCCCAGGAGTATGAAGAATAATTGTACTAAGTTTCGTTAAAATCCGTCGGGTAGTTTTTGTTTCCATAAGGAACATACAAACCGACAGACAGACAGACAGACAGACAGACAGACAGACAGACAGACAGACAGACAGACAGACAGATGGACAGACAGACAGACAGACAAAAATTTTACTGATTGCATTTTTGGCATCAGTATCGATCACTAATCACCCCCATTTAGTTATTTTGAAAATATATTTAATGTACAGAATTGACCTCTCTACAGATTTATTATAAGTATAGATATTTGCATAGTTGAATGTCAAAAAGAAGAATTAGTGCATCCTATTATTCCAACCTGACACAAAAGCAAAAAAGTCTCAAAAAGACTTTAATCACCCGGGATTCGAACCTGGGTCATCCGTTAGTTTAGTTTTAACCAATCGGTATACAGCTACGCCACAAAAACATTAGTAATGATGTCAAATTTGTGATATGGTATATATCTAGTAGCCATACTATTGACAAACAATTAAATACATACATACATATACTCACGGCTATAAATCCCTAGAAGGGGTAGCCAGAGCTAAGGAACTTGAAGTTCCTCAGCCACTTTTGGAAGTTGCGTCGGGAAAAGATAGTGAAATAAAGGTTGTTGGTGATGGGTCTCCAACCACATCGCCCAAAAATCCCTTAAAAGCCCCAATACCGTTAGTCGCCTCTTACGTACACCCACCGGAAGAAATGGGGTAGTGTTATTCTAAGCCGACACTACACAGCAATTCATTAAATGGACATTTATTTTGATGAAAATGGATAAAACCCTTATTTTTTTCAAAAATACTATTAATGAAGAGTCTGATAAAGTCGGTCGATGAAAAAATTTATCGTGTAAATATGGGGAGCAATAAGTTGGTGATGTGAGAGAGATTGCAATCATCGGCCAATAGATGGCGGTACTGAATTAAAATTGAGATATTTACTATTATTTACAAACTATGCATTCTGAGGCTTAAACAGAATATTAATTTATGCGTAAGTAAAGTATAATATATCTATGAGATTAGTTAAAAATAGTTAAATAAACAACCTTTATAAACATATTCTCAAACCTACCAAATGAATTCGCAAAATTCACACAATATGCTTTCAATTATCTTTATTCATACATATTCGGATAGTTGAATGTGAAAAAGAAGGATTAGTGCATCCTATTATTCTAACCTAACACAAAAGCAAAAAAAAAAACGCAAAAAGACTTTGACCACCCGGGATTCGAACCTGGGTCTTTTCGTACATATATAGTGTTTACCAATCGGTATACCGCTACGCCACGCAGACATTTGTGTAAGTCTCAAATTTGTGATATCCTATATATCTAGTAGTCATACTATTGACAAACAATTAAATGGACAATAATTTTGATGAAAATGGATGAAACCCTTTTTTTTTCCAAAAAAACTATTAATGAAGAGTCCGATAAAGTCGGTCGATGAAAAAATTAATCGTGTAAATATGGGGAACCATATAAAAGTTATGTTTTTTTATGCTCCTCTGGGAACCCTTGCGAAATCCGGGATAAATTATATCCTATATGTTGGCCAGGTGTATAACCTACATTCATGCCAAATTTGATCAAGATCGGTCCGGTAGAATTAACGCGATGAACGGACATACAGACAGACAGACAGTCATTTTTTTCAAAAATAGCAAATTTGGCTTCAGTATCAAAAATAAAACATATTCCACCGGTTTTTATTTTTTTTTTTCAATGTACAGTTTTGACCTCGTTACAGTCTTATTATAGTATAGATAAGTAAAAAAACACACAGAAATACAAAACTCTAGTTACATTAAAATGGTTTTTCCACTTCCTAAAGATTACATAATAGAACAAAAAACCCTTAATTACACATCTTAAAAAAATAAACACAAACATTTTACAACGGGTTTTAAAAGAAGTGCAATCGGCTGTGATCTTTCTACTAAAAACTCTTTCAGAGAACTTTTGGATGGTGAGGTCTGTATATTATATAGAATATTAAATAACTCAATGCGATCAAAACTAAACTGTATTAAACAAGACATCTGACTATAGTTATTATTTACATAACATAAACATAACACAAACATAAACGTTCATGCCGAATATCCCCGAAGGGGTTGGCAGAGGTACTAATACTTCTGAACATCACGTGACATTGTCACCTGGCGTTCAAAGTACCCACGTTTTGCATGGACAGTGTACTCACGTGATAGGGGGCAGGCCTATCGCCGTTTTGTACGAATACACGGTCACATGACTTAGTACGACTCAGCCATGTGGGTTTCCTCATGATGTTTTCCATCGCGGTTAACAACCGTGATAAATTAATTTGAACACTACCCGGGATTTGAACACTAGTCGCTTGCACGATAATCGGTGTTCTACCCATTGAGCTATCACGTCGTCATAATTATTTACATACATACATATATTCACGGCTATAAATCCCTAGAAGGGGGAGCCAGAGCTAAGAAATTAGTAATTCCTCTGCCACTTTTGGAAAGTTGAGTGGGGAAAAGATGACAATACAAAGGTTGTTGTTGATGGGTCTCCAACCGCATCGCCCAGAAACACATTTAAAATCCCAATACCGTTAGTCGTCTTTTACGTACGTCCACTGGAAGAAATGGGGTAGTGCTTCTCTAAGCCTGGGATTGCTTAAGGTCTCGCCTGACCAGCGCGTTGCATTATCTCCTGGTTTTGTCCAGGAGATACTTTCTTACTTTATATTTTTATTAATTTCTCTTGTCATTATGAAAGAGATAAAATAATCTCTAAAAAGTTGCATAGGTCCGCTGTATAGTTACAAAAATAACAATTATTCAATAAGAGGTATGATAACCCTATTCACATACTTTAATTTTTTTTCTAAAAACTGAACAACAACCGCTACAAAAAAGTGTTTAAGATTAGAAATAAAAATATCCTACTCACTTGCAATTACAAGAACACTTAAAATGTACAGAAGTTGGTTAAACAGTTTGATCAAACACATAATCTCTTTTTTATTCCGGTAACATTTAGAAACTCGCAGTTTTGGCCAGACTCAAATTCTAAAAACTTCAAAACATATCACCACTTAGTATTAGAACTCCGATTTACGAATAATTCGTAAATATATCGAAAACATTTCAATAAAGACGTGTGGCGCCAACAGCCTCTCTAATCAAACTGAAACTGAAGCCTCGATTGAGTTTAGAGATAAACGAGCTTTAAGTGTACATCCTACTTGTGTCACTTTCGAGATGAGGAAGCTTTTATACTTTAGGGTAGAGAAAACCTAGTTGTAAGTGTTTACAAAAATTTTGAGTATTTATTTTACTATTAAATGATTAAGTTATTTTTTGGTCATTTAATGATGATAATTTAATAAACCGTAGTTTAAAATGGCCCTCAAGAATATGTGAGATAGTTTATTACGTAAAATCAAGGTTGTTACACATGGACAAGGGCCTAAACTTCAAATATAGAATTTTGTACGAGTAGCAGCAAAACTTTTTACAACTATGTGACAGTATCTCGTTCGTGGTTCGTGGGTGTACGTAATAGGTGACTTACGGTATTGGGTCTTTTAAGGATTTTTTTTTGGCGATGCGGTTGGAGACCCATCACCAGAAACCTTTTACCATCTTTTCCACGCACAACTTTCCAAAAGTGGCTGAGGAATTGCTAATTCCTTGGCTCTGGCTATCCCTTCTAGGGATTTAAAGCCGTGAGTATATGAATGAATGTACTCTTTATATATATTTTTGTACTTCGACTACGCCTCGCACCACTCCGATCCGCTTCACTCGGCTTGGGTTTGAATATATATATATAACATGACTCCCACATATATGTAAAACCATAACGTAACCTATTTCTTTTCTAATGCATATATATTATGTGTTATGCATTAGGAAAGAAATTGGTTACGTTAATGCATTTATATTAAGATTAAAAGTAGTTCAAGGTACAAACTAGGTAGGTAATTGTGGGAAATTATCATCATCTAACTTTTTAAACAATCTACTTAGTTAATAAGTAGGCATCTATAAATTATAATTATTTTATTAGCATAGTCTTTTTAGATTTAATAATAAAACCTTTTGTCTTCCGTCAGTAAGAACCAATCTAGGAACTCACTCCCCTATTTATCGCATGTGTTCGTCAACAAACTCTGTTCAATCTCTTTTGATATATTTAATGATAGCTTGGCAGCCGTGAAACACTCATTATCAATTTATTATAAGTGCTCCATAATTATTATTATTGAGTTTTGTATCTTCTTTTTGATGTCTTGTTGTGTTTTTATTTAATTTTTATAGTGTTTAATTTTTAATGTATTTTTTGTTCTTGTGTTTACATTCATAGGTCTAAGATAAAATATTTATTTATGTACTAGTGGATCGGCCCAGCTTCGCACGGGTAGCGTTGTTTTTTAAATATCTGAGGTTTCTTTCTTCAGTCACTGCTCAAGCATTGTGAAATTTAGCGCAATGTTTTTAATTTATTAAATTTATAGCACTCCCTGAACAGTGTAGTTTGGTGATTTTGAATGCGCTTTTATGAACGGTTCAGTATTTCCGTTTATTAGCAAATTTTGGAATAAAACGCTATGAAGTATTTATAACAATCTAAAAAAGAAATCATTACGTGATGTAGGATGCAATTACTGGCGCCATCTAGTATGTAGTATGTAAATTAGTAACGATTTGGTTTTGGTCACGGGCGCGATGGCTTATTTCATGTATAATTTCTGTGTTTCTCTACCGATTTCTATGATTCTTTTTTTTATTGAATAGGTAATAATGTTACCTTTTTGAAATTAGGGATGAATGAGAGTATTATAAACGTAAAAGTAAACAAATATAATCAGAATGCTCCGAACTGCTAAGCTATCAGGAGTTACACATGTTATTGTGAGTCAACCATAAAAGATAAAGATATACTGTTGTGGGAATTTTTTTAGACAAATTTATGAAAAATATTTCCGTCATACATGATTTCTATGTAAGTTTAACCATTAAGGCTGCACACGCGACGGAAGCTTAAAAAATGGAGTAACTTCTCCCGTTTTCCCAAAATTTCCCAAAATTACCCTTCACTACTCTGCTGAAAAGTATACTATAACCTGCCCAGGAGTATGAAGAATAATTGTGCCAAGTGTCGTAAAAATCCGTCCAGTAGTTTTTGTTTCCATAAGGAACATACAAACCGACAGACAGACAGACAGACAAAAAATTTACTGATTGCAGTTTTGGCATCAGTATCGATCACTAATCACCCCCTGATGGTTATTTTGAAAATATATTTCATGTACAGAATTGACCTCTCTACAGATTTATTATAAGTATAGATTAACGAGCATGCAGTATCTACATCAAGTAGTGCGCAAAATAAATACATGACGTCAATATTGTTGTATTGTTACTTTCCTAATTTTGTACTTGGTTTTGTAGATCAATAAAAAAAAGAGATATAGTGGGTCATAAAACGTATTGCAAAATAAGGTATCATAGGTCACTCATACCTCATACTCAGAAAATTATCTGAATAAAGAGTATACCATTCCTATACAGTTTGTAATTTACGAGAGAAAAATGATGTTTTAAATTATGCACAAAAAGTACAATAAATCAATAAAACAAACAATACGTTACGCACACTTCCATATAATTTATTAGCCTAAAATACCCGTGAACTAATTGATTGATTGTTTAATTTTTAGATCAAATTGCGAATAGATTATTATTTTTTGTTATTTCTTAGTATGATTTGCCTATAGCAAGGCAGTTTTATAGTGTTGTTGTAATTATTATCAGTTACCATTACTAGACTGGATCGAGATCTAGTTAATACCTTTTATGGTTTGCATTACTAAATATAATAATGTGTTTTGTCTTAACCATCAAAATCTGCTTTTAAAAGGTAAGTACTTTAAACTCCGAAGACATATTGTGACGGTGATAAGATAATACCGAACGAACTCTGCGAAATATAATATTGCACATATTCGATTTTCCTTCTCAGATAAATAAAATAAAACATCTATGAAATATGAAACACGTTGCAGTTTCATGGAAACAAATAGCGCATTATATTTCCAGAAAATCTGCAATGTGCTGAGATTCTGAGTTATAGCTTAGACAAGCATCATGCTATAGAAAATGGTAACACTGCAAGCACAAGATATACTAAAAATATATTTTAACGTGGATAAAAAGAAAACACTTTTATCTAGTTATGATTATTTTTGTCATTATTGTTGATTATGTTTGATAGTGCTGTGTGACTACTGATTTCCCTATCAACACAGTTCTTATACCTTGTATACGATGATCAAGCTAGACAAAGCTAATCTCCGAAGGAACCGACGGCTTAACATACCCTTCGAAGCACAGGACCAAACTGGGTTTCGTCTCACAAATTAAATTTGTTACTTTACCGGCCGGGAGTCGAACCTACGGAAGCAACTCTGCTTACTTAAAATTAGCTTAAGTCTGCAATTAGGTCCACTTGAAAAATTACATTTTGCATACAAATTTGCAAAATGTCTATACACTTTAGTAAATTTTAAAACAATATGTCACTTCTGTTACCTTGTCATTTAATCATTACAACTTCTTATTTTCTTAAATACCTATATACAGGTAAAATTTTCATAATTTCAACATTTATGTGATGAGCATAAATTATTGTTTCTTAGTCTTGGATGTTATTTATATGTATATAATAAAACATTAAATACCTATATCGTTGAGTTAGTATCCCGTAATACAAGTTCTACTTAGTTTGGTGCTAACTTAATCTGTGTATAATATTTATATATTATATATATTTGTTTTTTATATTCAGTTTCACCGTAAAAACCCGTGTATCTGTATTCCCGTTTCCGTGGGAATTTCATGAACCCTATTGATGCTTACCCACAATCCTTATCCAAGAAATTCATAAGTGAAATTGAAAATTCTTAGGGCTAGTAATTGTGGATAAATGGGCCCTTTTCCAAGTACTCTCCTTTATGTACCTCTTAATCAGGCAAAGGAAAAATAGTTCCCACTTGAGATTGATTGATTATTGAAATTGCTGTGTAGTGGCGGCTTAGAATAACACTACCCCATTTCTACCCGTGGGTGATCGTAAGAGGGGACTAAGGGTATAGGGGCTTATTAAGTGATTTTTGGTCGATGTGGTTGGAGACCTGTCACCAAAAACATTTATTACCATCTTTTCCCCAATCAACTTCCAAAAGTGGCTGAGGAATTTCTCACTCCAAAGCTCTGGCTACCCCGTTAAGGGATTTATAGCCGTGAGTATATGTATGTAGGTATGTATGTGAAATTGAGATCAAATACAATGAAATTTTATTCACTGATATGCCCGATTAAGGGTTAGCTCTTAGCATCAGCCGTGTCCAAAGTATGAAAAATAAAAAACAACAAACTTACTCAACAACAAGTACATAATACTTTAATTAAATCTTGCGAATTTCAATAATTTCTTACTAAAACGTTAAAAGTAGACAGTGATACAAATGGGCAAAATTATCATTACAGTCGACGTGGATTGCGCACGTGTGTTTTACGTAAATTATCAGGAGATTCTAAAAAAATTAAGTATATTAACAACTTTGTATAATTGTATTAACTTTATAAGCTGCTTTTCCTGCCTAAATGAATAAAAGTCACGTCAAGTTGAAAATTTTGTAGATTTTTCTTAGTGCAACTAAATGTAATTTAATATTCAAGTTATTTAAGTGTACAGCTGTGTAGAATAGATGGAGGTTCTGTGGGCGGGCTGAGCTTCCGAGATGCCTCCCTTGCACTTTAACACGAGTGAGTAGTGGCTATGTACGGCTCAGCTCGTAACGAATACAGGCGAGTCTCATGACGTCTAACAAGCAACAAGATGCCACTTCACTTGGCTACACTTTCTACATTTTCTATTTTCTCCCAACCACAATTAGGCGAATAAAGCTGGAAGAGCACTTCTGTGTCATACTTAATTTAATCGAGGATTTATCTCACAAATAAAACAAGCTTATATTTTTATTACTATTTTATTATACATAATTCTTATTTTTTATTTAATCACAAAATGAAAACTATTGCTTACACCCCAAGAGCTTTTTAAATGCTCGTCTAAAATCTAAATTGAATACAGTATAAATAATAGGATTAACGGTAGAGTTTACGTAACCAAGCCATGTAATAAAATTTATGAGCTTATCACTAGGACAGCACTGTGAACAAAAAGGTAGTACTACATACATAGTAAAGAAGGGTAGCCAACAAATTACAAATACTCCCATTATTATTCCCAAAGTTCGCGCCGCGCGACGCTCTTTTGACAAAGATATTTTTTGTTTTTGCTCAATAAATTGGTGTACGACATCCCCACTATTATTGACACTAGCCAATAAAGGCTTACCCTGTTTTCTCTTCTGACTTACTTTTCTAATAGAATTAATCATCCTTTTTCCGTATGTATCAGATGCTATTTCTGTTTTCGATTCCTGTGTTTCAGATTCAATTTGTGGCCTCGCAATTGGCTCGAGTAAAAGGAGTGGAACGAAAAAGTTTCGTTTAATGTCCATAAATGCTTTTCGCTGGCAACGTTTTATACTTTGACTACTGTCAGAATCATTATCGTTATCAGACTCTTCCTTATTCACTTCCTGGCTTTCTTTTTCCAAATTTTCGATTTCGATTACTGGTCGGCGTCTATAAACACGAGCTGCTAATGTGCGTCGTCTCAATCTTTGTCTAGCAGCAAGAAATATTTTTATGTATACTATTGTCATTATAACGAGGGGAATAAAAAATGACCCCAATGATGAATAAACTACATATCCTTTTTCAGATGTGAGCTGGCAGGGCGTATCATCAGCAAATTCTTCAGGCCAGTCGTTCCAGCCTAAAAGAGGCGGAGAGCTTATAATCAGTGACAATATCCAAACTCCAGCTATTTGGATCGTGACCCTTTTTAGCGTTCTTTTGTTTGCGTAATTGATGGGGTCGGTTATAGCCCAATACCTGTCGAGAGCAATAGCGCAGAGATTCAATATTGATGACGTACAACACAGAATATCACTCGTTAGCCACAGTTTACACAAATGTTTGCCCCACAACCACCGTCCGAGACTTGAGTATGCTACATTTAATGGCATCACTAATATTGCTACTGCCAAATCAGCTACTGCTAGGGAGACAATGAAAAAGTTCTGCACAATTCTCAAAGGTTTATGTGTAAATACTCCCAGAATAACAAGAATGTTTCCAAAAATCGTACCTAACATGACCACTCCTAATATAAGTGTCATTGCTAAAGCTTCCCATTCCGGAACTGATGTCACAACTCCAAAGCTGATATTGTACAACATTTTCTGCTCGTAAACGCACGTGTTATCGGTAAGATTAGCCGAAGTTGTAAATATGCTTTGATTAAAAAGGTCGAGGATATAAAAAGGGTCATATGTGACTTCGCTGTCGTTGTCCATGATATTTGAATAGAAAGATGCGTCGCTCATTTTTTTTGTTGTAATTTACCTGGAACAATGTAACATGAATTAATAAAAGCAATTAAGAATATTTTTTCTGTTGTTGGGCTTACGAGCGGGGGTGATGATAATGTTCCAAAAATGTAATACTTATTCGTTTACCCCTTAATGACCTCACATAATTTTGATGTATACTATTTCTAATTAAACAAAGAGTTTATGCACCTGATTTATGTTTGCCGCTCTATGCATACTAACGAAGTTAAAATAAATAACTCAAACAAGGGGTTGGCAGAGGTACTAATACTTCTGAACATCACCTGTCGTTGTCACGTGATAGGGGAACAGTCCTTTCGCCGTTTATTAATTACAGATTAGCCATGTGAGTTTCTTCACGATGTTTACCTCACCGTTAACAACCATGATAAATTGCTTACACATATGACTTTAGAAAAGACAAATTTTACCCACGCCTTTCTACACGATAGGCTCTGTGAGCCATATTATGTTTAACTTACATAAGTTGACTATTCACTAACTTACTAATTTACTAATACAATCTTTTCTCCACTCAATTTTCCGGAAGTGGCTGAGCAATTTCTAATTCCTTAGCTCTGGCTACCCCTTCTAGGGATTTATAGCCGTGAGTATATGTATGTATGTAATATAAATTAATTAAGTATAACTATCATCGAATCACACGGAGGATTTAAATATTTTGTTTAGACAAGTATGTAAGTTGAGAAGGAAAAATATAGTTAATAGTAAAGAATTAAACACGAATCATGTCCGAAGTACTTATCTAGTCATTATAGTCTTTCTTTTGAACACTTACGGAATGGTATAATGGTGCAACCTATCTACCTTTTTAGCAACACTCATGGTTGTGTTTGTTAAACTGCCAACCCGCACTAAAAAAGCTTAGAGAATACTTATAATAATACTTAAGACTATTGCCTAATCACCCTTTTCAGTGTAGGCTCCATCAGCAATTTAGAAACTTTTGATGAATGTTCGACTTGTTATTTAGATTGATTGAGGAAATTTGTTGTATAGTGTCGGTTTAGAATATCACTACCCCATATCAGCCCGTGGATGCTCGTAAGAGGTGACCAAGGGGTTATGAAGCTTTTAAAAAAAATATTATACCGAATATCCCAAAGGGTTGGCAGGGGTACTAATACTTCTGAACATCACGTGACATTGTCACCTGGTATTCAGAGTACCCACGTTTTGCTTGGACAGTGTACTCACGTGATATGGGGCAGGCCTATCGCCGTTTTGTACGAATACAATTATGTCACATGCATGACTAAGTACAACCCAGCCATGGGGGTTTCCTCACGATGTTTTCCCTCACCGTTAACAACCATAATAAATTAACCACACATATGTCTTTAGAAAAAGCAAATTAGTGTAGCTCCGACCCGGGATTAGAACGTTAGTCTTCTGCACGATAACCGGTGTTCTACCCACTGACCTATCACGTCGTCAAATAGATAAATAATTTTATATACTAGGCTTATTACCTACCCAGTTTTCAAAAAGAACGAATCTCACAACATTAGTAATATAACAAACCTTTCACTGATTTGTTTTTTAAATTACAAAAGTAATGTCACAGTAATGTAACTCACCAGTTTAAAACCATTTCATTATTTCCTGCAACTGCAATATTTGCAGTATCACATACAACAGTAAAGCTCGTCTCTTGCAGACTGCCGGATATAAAAAGAATGTCTTCATGACAAGCTTGACACTTAGATGTAGGTTTCGTAGGGCAATTTCACAAACATAGATGTAGATGCAGCCAACTTGTCCGTTACTCTTAGGAGCTTAAGTTGAGAGCTTTAGATGACGAGTTCACTTTAATTGGCTCTGGCACTGATTTATGTATGAAAACTACATACATACATATACTCACGGCAATAAATCCCTAGAAGAGGTAGCCAGATCTAAGGAATTAGAAATTCCTCAGCCATTTTTGGAAAATTGAGCGGGGAAAGATGGTAAAATAAAGGTTCACGAAAATCCCTTAATAGCCCCAATACCGTTAGTCGCCTCTTACGTACGGTTGCTGTAATATGGTAGTATAAAAAGTAATGGGTAATTTATGTTTTTAATAACAGAAATGCTCTGCTGATTTGTTACCTGTGACTTACTAAATAAAAAAAAATTGTTTTGTATAACCTGTGATGCAGGTAATATTTTTGTTTAAAAGCTTAAGATAGCGCATTTGTTTAAAATTCTGAAACCTTCATTACGAATGACGTCAGTAGTTTATTTATGATTTTTAACCCAAAAGTTTTTTCTCGTCTTTTTCTTTGTTCAGAAAAATAGCATGTCGTTTTTAATATCGCCTGGTATTGCTGTGTAGGTTTGGTTAAGAATAACATGACTTCATTGATCCAATTGGTCCCATACCAAGCCTAGCCACTCGCTCTTTTGGGATCTCTTTTGGCTCCTTCATTAGATCACGTAATCTAATTCAGTTTTTTATTTCAGCTAGTTCAGTTAAAAGAGCTGGAACTCTACATCAATTAAATTGTAGATAGCTTAGTGATGGTCTGAATTATATCAAATCGAAATGTTAAGCAATATTCAATATATCGCTTAAAGTGTTATGCTTATTTTCATTTAGCGTGAAGTTTATTCTGAAAATTTTTTCAGAAGGAAATGTATTGGTAAGTTTTTATTTTTCTCACAAATATATATATATGTACGACCAGCGGTGTTTTTGAAATAGGGGTTTAGTTTCAGGGATCAAAATTTTATTGATATTGAAATATTATTTTTAGACTGTAAGATCTAATATAAAATACATACATATACTCACGCCGTTCATTTCCATTGGGGTAGGCAGAGAATACCGATCGCCACTTTGTACGATCCTGGCAAACCTCTCTAGATTCACTCGATTGATGGTAGTCAAATATTTTCATACATGCTCTTTTATTCTTCATACTTTAGACACCTGCCTTTTTGGGCACATTCTCTAGTCTTTTACCAACATTACCTTCCACATTGGCTTTATAGATAGCTCTTTCACCAATTTACTGTCATCCATCCTTTCTATGTACCCAAAACATCTCAACAATTCTTTTTCTATCTTTTTTGCAATATCATTTAGTCCGTCAATAGATTTAGAGAAGGCGTATGATTGGGTGGTAAGAAAGTGTTTGTGGGAGGTGTTATCCAAATTCAATTTGGGGAGTCAACTTATACGTGCGTTGGTTTGACTCTATGAGGATTCTAGTGCATGTGTAAGAGTAAACGGGGAAAACACTGACTGGTTTGGCATCTCTAAGGGTGTCCGACAGGGTTGTGTTGCTTCTCCGTGGCTCTTCAATTTGTTCATGGATGACTGTTTGACAGAATTGCGTGAAAGTGATTATGGACTAAGAATGGGTGGATTCATTGTTAAATGCCTCTTGTATGCTGACGATCAAGCGCTACTTGCATCGTCGGCGGAAGAGTTGCAAGAGATGATGAATATTGCATGTGCGTCATTTGAAAGAAAGGGAATGAAAGTGAATGTGGATAAAACTAAAACCATGGTTTTTGAAAGAGAGGAGAATATGACCGAATGCGTGATTGAGATTAATGGTAAGAGAGTGGAACCAGTAAATGAGTTTGTATATCTGGGAAGTATGTTTACTAGAGATGGAAAGTGTGTTGAAAATATTGAGAGAAGAGTGAAAAAGGGTAATGCGATTAATGGAGCATTGGATAGTCTAATGTCTAGTCAATCAGTGTCCGAAAGGGCCCGAATGGCTGTGCATGATGCCGTTCTTGTTCCTACACTTATGTATGGCAGTGAATGTTGGGTGTGGCAGAAGAAACATGAAAGCAGAGTGAATGCAGTAGAAATGAGGTCCCTCAGAAAAGTTTGTTATGTAAGGTTATGTTATATATTCGTGAAAGGTGTGGTGTAAAAGATGATATTGTAAGTAAGATAGAAAAAGGAATGTTGAGATGGTTTGGGCACATCAAGAGGATGGATGATAGGAAATTGGTAAAAGGTATCTATAAAGCTAATTTGGAAGGTAATGTTAGTAGAGGACGGCCACGAAAGACACACTTGGACCAAATTGAAAGTGCGCTCAAAAAGGCAGGCGTCCGAAGTATGAAGAATAAAAGAGCAGAAGAATAATATGAGTAAAAAATCAGCGAAAAATGTTGCAAAAACGGGGAAAATTATTCATACTTGCAGTTTTCCGTTGTGTGCGCTACGTAAACGGTGAAAGTTACCCAAAAAATATGTATTGAAGATGTATTGAAATTGTCCTCTTTAAACGATCAAAAAAAATATCCGCAACAGTATATGTCTACCTTTTAAGATTGACTTACTATAACCATTTTTATGGTAATCAAATTTGGTCGAAATTAATGCATTATTGCTAATTATTTGCATATTTTTTTTATCAACCTCATATAAATCCTTTTCAAAATAAATATGTTGTTGATTAAGAATATTAAATGGTGAACAAAATTGTTCTTCACATCACTTTATAGAAATTAACATCTTAGAAGATGATACAATTTTAAAATTACTCCGCAACAAAATTGACACGCGTGCATGAAGCGCAAGACAAGACGCTACGCTGGCCGTGGCCGGCGAGCGAGGTGACCCGCGCGAGTAGCTTATGTTCAAGCCTTATAAGGAATAGTTGTAAATAATATAATATTGATTAACAAATCACTAGTGGGTAACCCTGGCGCGACTACGTCGCGTTCAATTAAATGAGTTTATTTTGAAATTTTCCGACCAATCACAGCGCAGCTCTTTTTAAATTCTAGTGAATTTTTCTGATTGGCCGGTTTGAAAAAATTCCGACCAATCACAGCGCATCTCTGATCGACTAAAGTTTGCGCGCGCTTATGACACTCAAGCAAAGTACATATTACATACTTACATACATATTCTCACGCCGTTAGTTCCCATTGGGGTAGGCAGAGACTATCGATCGCCACTTTATACGATCCTGGCAAACCTCTCTGGCTTCGTTTACATCCATCAATCTTTTCATACCTGCTCTTTTATTCTTCATACTGCGGACACCTGCCTTTTTGAGGACATTTTCTATTTGATCCAAATGTGTCCTCCGAGGTCGTCCTCTACTAACATTACCTTCCACATTGGCTCTATATATCTCTTTCACCAATTTACTGTCATCCATCCAAGCAAAGTCTATGGGCCAAAATAGAAACTTTGAAATTCTGTAACAATTAACTTAATCCAGTTACATCAGATGTCTGAATTTTGTGCACACCACGGCCGCGAACTGTACAAAACGATACCTGAACCAAATTTCTAGCTTAACTCATCGCGTCATAGGCTACCGGGCAAGAAAGAGGTTTACAGAAATAATATATAATAAAGATTATTTAAATTCGTGTACTACCGATACCGTTTGGAGATATAGTCGTTGAAACACAACAAATACAATAAATAAACTAAAGTCTGATCACAGCGGCCTTTTTGTTAGCTTTCCTCTAGAGATACCAGAACCAAAAATTGTTATTAAAAAAAGGCATATTACTGCTAGTAAAGTAGAAAAATATATAAATATAATAAGCTCTAAGTTGCCTACATTTACAATTAATAAAAACTCAGATACTAGCTATGATATCTTTTATAATGTTTTGATAAATGAGTTTAATGAAATTTTCAATGTAAAAAATTTAACTATTACCAGTAAATTTAAGTTTTGTGAGTGGGCAACACCAAGTATTTATAGATCAAGAGAAAAACTTTTCGATTTATATGATCAAAAAGCTTATAGTAATAATAATGAATTGAGTGAATATGTAAAAAAATACTCAAAAATATTTAATAAAGTATGTAAAGAGGCTAAAGCCAGATACCTAAGCCGACGTATCCGAACATCCGATAATAAAGTTAAAACAGTGTGGAATATTATCAACACCCAAACAGGCCGAGGTAAACCATGTGATCAGGAGTTCTGTGTTCGATCTGATAAAGGTCTGACTACCTCTAATGAGGAAATCGCTTGTATTTTTGAAAAATATTTTACTGACATACCATCAAAAACAACTGAATATTTAAACACATCGGTCATAAAAGCTCAACACTTGTTACAACAAAATGTTGATAGGTGCGAAACTTTGTTTTGTTTTAAAGATGTCAGCCCTACAGATATCGAAAAATGTTTTAAATCATTTAAACTAAAAAGTTCTGAAGACATTTGGGGTATGTCAGTGAAAGTTTGCCATAATTTTATTGTAACTTTGGCTCCATATTTAGCAGATATATTTAATGAATGTATAAGAAATAAAATCTTTCCAAATCTCATGAAGCATAGTAAAATTGTACCACTTCTTAAATCCGGAGGAGATAAAATTAGTCCTGATGGTTATAGACCCATATCAATTCTGCCAGTTTTAAGTAAAATATTCGAAAAACTAATGTTCAATCAAATGCTTTTGCATTTCGCTTCAAACAAATTGTTTCATCCAAAACAATTTGGCTTTACGAAGGGCCGCTCTACCACCGATGCAGGCGTTGCCTTAATGAAACACATTTTTGATTCGTGGGAACGCAAAAATGATGCTATTGGTTTGTTTTGCGATCTTACGAAGGCATTTGATTGTGCAGATCATGAAATCCTTTTTATTAAATTAGAACATTATGGCATACAAGGTGACGCACTTAAATTAATAAAGTCTTACTTTTCGGATCGGATACAGAAAGTGCAAATCAATAATGCAATATCACCTGGAACTCATGTAAAAATGGGTGTTCCGCAGGGTTCTATTTTGGGCCCATTTTTATTTTTAGTTTATATTAATGATTTGCCGTTCATGGTCGAGAAAATGTCCGAGATAGTGTTATTTGCTGATGATACTTCTTTAGTATTTGACGTTGAAAGAAATAATCAGAATATTGACGAGGTGAATAACACGGTTTCACAGATTCAAACATGGTTTGCTTCCAATAATCTTGTACTGAATGGTAAAAAAACCAAATGCATTAAATTTGTATTACCTAATGTTAGGTGCGTTGATAACGAAATAATTTTAAATAATGAAAAGTTAGTATTTTCGGATAACACAGTTTTCTTAGGGATAACTCTGGACTCCAAGCTCCAATGGGGACCCCACATTAGCTCACTAGCTGGCAGGCTAAGTAGTGCTGCATATGCCGTTAGGAAAATAAGACATTTGACAGATGTACAGACAGCTCGATTAGTTTATTACAGCTATTTTCATAGTGTAATGTCTTACGGTATTTTACTCTGGGGCAGAGCAGCTGATGTTGGTTCCATATTTATTCTCCAAAAGAGAGCAATAAGAGCTATATACAATTTGAGATCCCGAGATTCCCTGAGGGAATTGTTTAAAACAATAAATATAATGACACTGCCATGTCAATATATTTATGAAAATATTATGTATGTAAGAAAGAATCAGGCCTCTTTTGTGAAAAATTGTGACAGACATATTCGAAACCTGAGAGACAACAATAAAATATCAGTACCAAAATACAGATTGTCAAAAGTAAATACATCTTTCATGGGGTTATGCGTAAAAATGTATAATAAAATACCTGAGGACATTTTAAATTTAACAGAAACAAAATTCAAAGCAGCAGTTAAAAAAAATCTTAGTTCGAAAGCCTATTACAATGTCAATGATTACATTAATGATGAAGTGGCTTGGTGTCATCAGGGCTCTGTGCAGGATGTTTCCGGGCTAACACCAAAATTGTAATGGACGTTAAAAAAAGATGTGTGTTGACGAGTTTCTTACGGGTTCTTCTCTCAACAAAACACCTTCCGAATCCGAAGTAAACTTAGTATTAAGTTAAAATTTGACGTTCAAAAAACAAAGATTTATCTTTTTATTTTGAAATAAATGATTATTTTATTTTATTTTATTTTATTTTTAAAAAACAAATATATTTATATTTGTGGTCATGAATTTACACTAGATGGCGGTGACTGTATATATTCTACAGCGCGGTATGATTTCTTTTTTTTTATATAAATACTTAAACTTGGCTTTCACGGTTTTCTTGGTATCCCTTCTTTACGGAACTGAAGAATTCTGAATTCAGTGTATTATTGGTATTTTCCATTTTTCTTTTAAGACATATGTGTGGTTAATTTATCATGGTTGTTAACGGTGAGGGAAAACATCGTGTGGAAACCCACATGGCTGAGTTGTACTTAGGCATGTGACAGTGTATTCGTACAAAACGACGATGGGCCTGCCCCCTATCACGTAAGTACTGACCATGGAAAACGTGGGTACTCTGAACACCAGGTGACAAAGTCACGTGATGTCCAGAAGTATTAGTACCTCTGCCAACCCCTTCAAGGGATATTCGGCGTGAACGTTTATGTTGTGTTATGTATGTTATTAATTATTGATATTATAAATGTGAAAGTTCAGATGTTTGGATGTTTGTGTGTTTAAATGTAGCCTAATTCACAGAACGTATTCAAATAAAATTTTACAGGAAGCTAGGTAAAGATCCCAATCAACGCATAGGACATAAAAATTTTATACTTTAAATCGATTAAGGACATTAAACTAAACAACTTTGACTATGTAAAGTATATCTAAAATATTGTAATTTTCAAAATAATTAATACAAAAAAAGTGTGGGTCCCTAGATCAAACTGAGAAAGTATGGTGAGGTTCTTAGCCTCAGCTGAAATAAAAGAAAAAAACATAGAAGAAATTTAGACCAGTTTTTTTTTTATTTTAGCTTAGAGGCCTTAGAGGCCACTAGTGCTCGCGGAAAAAGATCATACCACTCCAGAAGCCTAAATTAGAACTTCCCTTTGCCTACCACTGGCATAGGCCTACCGACGGAGGCGAGAGTTCGCACTTTATGACATTAGCCACCCGTTTGGTCACCTTGTTAGGGCTCCTTTCTCCTTCTATCCGATTTAGCTTAGGTACACAGGGCGGCCCTCAGCTGCCCGGCACACATAAAGTCATGATGAAGCCGCACAGGTAACAGAGTCAGTAGCAACCAATCTGATCGAAAAAAAAAAAACAAAATGTCATCTGAGTAAAACTTAAAACCCTTATACACGATCGGTTTCCGACCACCGACCATCGTGTCCTTGGTAGAGTTGATATAAAAATGGACAGTGTGGAAGTTTGTTGTTCTAATCCAACCGATATTTGGTTGATGTCAACGACCTTGGTCGGAATCGCATCTCTTCTGATTGAACTGACAAGTTGATTCCATCCACCAACCGTGTAGAACTAATACAAAAATTGGTTGTTCCGATCCGACCCCTTGGTTTCCGACCAGCGACCATGTGTCCTTACACGACGGTGGTCAGATACCGATTGTGTATAAGGATTTTTAAATTTAGTTTACTTCGACAATATAAACCCAGACACACACAACATGAACCGTGTCACACACAACACAAAGCAGTCAATACTTCTGCCTGAGGTCATGCTTACCGTCAATCAATTTATCAAACCATTAGTTATATTTGACATTACAATGACATTGACGTGACATGGACATGACAAATATGACAATTAAATCGAATCAAAGACGGAAAATCAAGATATTGTTTTCGAAATGAAATTAATCCTATTATTGTAAATATTTGTTATTTTACTCTTAGTAAAGTGTTTTGTAGTGATTAAACTGTTTAGTGCATCAGCTTACGGACTCTAAAGTCCCTACAATGGGCTGCTTAAGTTGGATTCGTGGTATGACGTTTAAACTTGCTATTATTTTTTGCCATTTCCTTTAAAATTTTCCTCTCGTAACTAATTATCCCTAAAAACTACCTTGATCCCATCCTTTCCGTCCTATGTCCTTGTGACATATCTTTTAAACAGTATCTATTGCTCACATATCTTGTTCCTAATTCAGGTAGCCTCGATTAACTAGTTAGAAGTTTTAAAGATGTTGTTTTGTAAATTCTAATGACCTTACTATGACATAATGCCTAAACACTTGTATTAACGAGTTTTGATAAAGTTCTAAGAGTTCTAATCAGTGTTAATTTATGACAATCTATCAGACCTCCCACTAAGTTTTTTGTTCTTGTATCCTCGTTTCCAACTCATTGTTTAAGTCTTAAAATCTCAAAGCTGTTTGTTTATCAATATATTCCGATCTAATTAGTGTGATTATATTAAGGTTTTGATTAAATTCATATAAACAAACAATGATTTTAATTAACAAATTGACAGTACATGTGTTACATGAAGTGTATGGTTGGTTACCATTATTATAACATGGTTTTATGAGCTGGATGTCCCAGCAGGGAATATTATTCTTTGTTGGATGTAACCAAACCTTTTGTTGTAGCATAGACTGCCTTTTTTGTGGACTTGTATGGACTTTTTAGTGCTGGTATAAGGATGAATAGCTATAATAACTATAGAATGTTATTTGATAGTCTAATAGTACATACAACACAACTACAACTTGAAAATGAGTACTAATTAAGACAGTATTTCAAAAACAAGCAATTTTGCCAGAAGTGAGTAAAGAATTTAAAAATAAAATGAACTTGAACCATATCTTTTCTACCAGTACCAACAGCTTAGAAATTCTATGAAAGAACATTGTAGTGCAATAACATTGGTAATTAGTTGGATTAAAAATTGTCACCTGGTTTAAACCATGTAGGTTATTTTTGGTCATGTTGGTTATGCTGTTTAGTGTCGGCTTAGAATAGCAGTACCCTATTTCTTTCGGTGGAATTTTTGGGCGTTGCCGTTGGAGACGCATCACCAACAACCTTTATTTTACCATCTTTCCCCACGCAACTTCCAAAAGTGGCTGAGAAATTTTTAATACCTTAGCTCTGGCTACCCCTTCTAGGGATTTATAGCCATGAGTATATGTATATATATATGTATGTTCATTATTTAAAAATTCATGTGTTAATAGAGTTAAGAAATCAACATGGTATTGTTTTCACTTAATCATGTGAAAAATTGATGTTCCTACCTATCATATTCATACATATATACTCACTCCACTGCTTCCTATTGGGTTTGAGCAGATACCAAAGATCCTTTCTTACTTTGTGATCTTTATTTACATTCTGCCTGCCTTATTGACATAGATCGGATAATCGGATGCATATTTTCCTAAAGTTGACCGGCAGCTTAGTATGGAAAGCACTTCTTTATCGTAAAGATTTCGGGATTTCGGAATTGATGCATTTAATGTTCGGAATATAGAATTAAATGTATTTTCATTACGTTTGTAGTGTTTTCTATTACAATATATTATTTGTATGTACATTTCTTGTATGGAAAAAAACCCAATGTTTCGGGATGAATACCGTTAGCGTTTTGGTTATAAATATAATTGAATGCACACTCAAATAAAGGTTTTTAAAAGAGGAGCCGTAATTATTTGCGTTGAGAACAATATTTGAATAACATTGTCAAAAGAGTTAGCACTAAAGAACAGTCACAGGAATCTGACGAAAAACCATCATGTTCCAGTGAACAAATCATAGAGATAGATAGTGATTAAGATTGTTATCAAAACAATATGTATATGTTATTTTCTTCTTCTTTAACTTAAGAGTTCAACTCTTAAGTTAAAGGTGAAAAGGTGGAGCAACTTTATTTAAAAAAAAAAATGTGTTTTTGTCTTTTTTTAGCACATGCTACCCTTTTTCTTTCACCTTTCAAATACTTAATACATATTTGCATCGACGTTTAAAATTCAGTTTAAGTGCAGATGCTTGCGAATATCCATTATGAATTATGATGTTCGAAGCTTAGTAGCTAGTTATTTTATAAAAAAAAAAAAAATGATAAATTAATATTATAATTTGATAGGTAGGTAACCAACTAACTCGTAAATTCGTAATTTGTTTTATATCCGATTAGTTCAAAATCCCTGATTTTTTTCGAATCCCGACATTGAAAAAGACAATTCCGAAAAAAAAGCCGTCTCCATATTTTCTTAGCCAAAAAATAAGTTTAGGTAAATATGCATCCGATAATCCGATCTATGCTTATTGATTACATTCTCTCATTGATTTAAATGTGTCCTCAGAAGTAATTCTCTGTTACATTACCATTGAACCACACAATTTACTTTCAGACTTGTGGTTATAGGTCTCCCTCTCAATGAAAAAACATATCATTCCTTTGCCCTACTTTATCTGTGTGCTTTTTATAACATGTTCATCTCATCTGATGATGTTTGTGATTTGTGTTGCTCCTTTTAATTGGTTAACATTTATTGGTTCACATTGATTGGTTAACATTTATAAGGTTATCTGATGTCATGGTGTCCGGTCACAAGGTTTGCCTTATATTCTGTAGAAATATGCCATGCCAAATAATCTGCCTACCCCAATGGAAACTACTATGTACTATTAGTAAATACATATTCTCATGGGCATGAATCCCAAAAAGTGGTAGCCAGAGCTTTAGAGATAGAAACTCATCAGCCACATTTGGAAGTGGATAGGAGACAAGATGTTAGAAATAAATTATCATTGGTGATAGGTCTCCAAGCGCATCACCCATCAACCACCTAAAAGGACTCATACCCTTAGTCGCTTCTTACTACGTAACGTAAGTAAACTAGTAGTATTGTGTGTCGTGTTTTCTAAAAAATACTTAAAAATAAAAAAATATCCTTCACAACCCTCACACAGCCTTAATTAAGCCTCAGCAGATAATTTTGGAGGACTTGAAATTTAGGCATCCTTGATAAATTTATCCCTGTCTAAGATATGAAAAAGCTCAAATCATTTTCTTAGTAACATGATGATTCATCTACAGATTATTCAATATCAATGTATTCAAGAACAAAATGAGACAGATGAATTAGATTTTTTCATATTTGAATCTTCAGTTCTTATAACAGCCATTAAGAAGGTTTCATTTTTTATTTTCAATGTCCTAATTATATGTTTCAGGTTTCAAAATGGTGTTTCCATTCAGAGACAAAGAATTCAACAATGTGGCTGCACTGTTCAACTTTCTGGTGTTCCTACTGACGTGTGCTGCTCTGGTCCAACCAAGTTGGTTCAGGATCAAGGGTCTTCATTGCACCAACAGCTTATCATTGACGCAGTTCTTCACCTTGGATGAAGATGATGACGATGATGATTCAGACATAATGCCTCAAGATATTGAGAGGAATGGAATGATTGGTATGTTGTTTCTTATTACTCAACTGTTCTAGATCAACTGAAAGCTACTTAGGCTCTTGGGGCTTTTTAAGTGAGGGTTGAGCCATGAGAAGAATAATGAATGTAACATAAGAAAGAGATTTGTCAAGATCGTGCTAAGGGGTAATTAATAGTCCCCGCCTTTCCCCACTGGGAATAATGGGTGTGAGTATAAGTAAGTAAGTAAGTTGAGCAATGTGGCTGAAAACCCATCACCAATCCATCTTTATTTTGAAATCTTTTCTCTATGCAACTCCTAAAACTGGCTAATTAATTCGAATTCCATACCTACCCCTTTTTGGGTTTTACAGCCATGAGTATATACATACTTACATTTACATCGCCGCCGACAAAACCCATGAATAGAAAAGGGTTGCTGTGTAGTGTCGGCTTAGAATAGCATTACCCCCTTTCTTCCGGTGGGTGTACGTAAGAGGCAACTAACGGTATTGGGGCCTTTAAGGGATTTTTGGGCGATGCGGTTGGAGACCCATCACCAACAACCTTTATTTTACCATCTTTTCCCCACTCAACTTTCCAAAAGTGGTTGAAGAATTTCTAATTCCTTAGCTCTGGCTACCCCTTTTAGGGATTTACAGCCGTGAGTATATGTATGTAGAAAAGGGTTAGTGTTATGTTAAGGGATTCATAATATGAATAAACAGGCAAAGTTTATTCATGATGTTACATTTAAGCATTAACCACCACTCTCAGAACGAAAGAGGCTCAACTCAAAAATAGTGATATTGAGTTACAATCCTAAGCGGCCAGTACACAATGGCGGACGATGGCCCACTGCTCGCCATCGCCACTGTGTACAGGGGGCAATGGTGCATGATGGCGGACAATTGCCGATCGTGGCGCGCAATGGCGAAGTTGTCGGTTTTTCGGGCACACTTCAAAGGAATCGTGGCGTAGCATGGCCGGTGGTGTTTCCACAATGGGCCATTGTTTAGTTCGTCACCGGCCGCTCATAGATACTTATACTTTTTTGGAATATTTTGTTGCAAAATGTATTTATAATCACTATATGACGTAAAAATAACATAAATAGCGCCATAAATAAAATAAATTACATACATAATAATAAATAAATAGCTGCAGCCATAATTAATTCTACGTCCGTCGCAAGTGGATTGCCAGGCAGTAATGAGCAATGGGCCATTGTGTGAACACCAATTGATCGTGGCCTACAATTGTCAATTGCGAAGCGTGGCCCATCGTGGGCCATTGTGTACTGGGCGCTCTAGAGAGACATAAAAAGGTATGCTCAATCCGATGAATAGTAAAACAAAGGAACTAATTGTTAAAAAAACAGGATAGCGAATTTTCTGACCCTATAAAAATAAGTGCTTTTGTTTAAGAACATACTTTTTTATGCCTCTCTATGAATGTAACTCAATATCACTATTTTTGAGTTGAGCCTCTTTCGTTCTGAGAGTGCGACTTATCTATCCAAGTTACTCACTTGTCTCACTAAGAATATGGCAATAAGGCTCTGTTTTCAGGATGAATTAATTATAGAATCTCATAAGGTGCTTTTTTGTGTGAGCTTAAACAAGCACTAACATATTTTTTCCTGTGGGTGGCGTCATTACATCAAGGTGTGGGGGATGTTAGATGATGAGCCATCCTTTATTTAACAAGCTGTTCAAAGTATACATGACATAAAAGTGGCAGAAGTACAAATTGTTATGAACATTACATTAGATTTTATTACCTAAGATAGTTAGTGTATTCAAGTAATTGGGGGCGTGTGTCCTCAGTTATTACTAAATCGTGTGACAGTGTATTCACACAAAGCGGCGATAAGCCGACCCCCTATTACGTTGATACTGTCCCAGAGCAACGTCGGTACTCTAAACACCTGGGGACAAAAAATGAGACATGATGATCAGAATTAATAGTGCCCCTGTCAGCACTTTGGGAACTTAAAGCCTGAACCTTTAGTTAAGTTTAATATACTGAATATGAAATTCTTACTTTCAGGCATGCCACCCTGTAACACGCCAGAAGTGATAACCCTAATGAGAATACTCATACTCCTATGCTTTATGATGCTGGTATGGTCTTGCATTGGTGTTCTCGTGAATCTCACCAGTTTAAATAGCAGAGCCATTAAATTACTAAGAAGAAATGCTGTGTCAAGCATTTTGTGTGTGTTCTGTGTCATTGCAATAGTGGGCGTGTGTTATTACACCACTGTTGTGCTCGGTAGTACAACATATAGTGACCCAAATATGATACAAGTCGATTACGAGTATGGATTCTATACTATCACTGCTGCTGGTAAGTAATGAGTTTTATATATGTGACTCATATTGTTCTGGTTTGGTAATCTGATATTAGTTGTGTTTGTTTTATCAGCCCATTCTGTTGGTTTATTGCTGAAACAATAACCATTTTATTAGTAGTATTTACTATAAGAGTTGCCTCTGTGGTATTGCGATAAAGTGGTCACCCCCAAATCCGGAGGTCTCAGGTTAGGAAGGATATTTCAGACTTGAATCACATAACTATCAGACAAATTAAGATGATTTTTGCTTTAGAAGGCACAATAAGCCAACAGTCTTGGCTACTATCACAGTAATAGTCATCAGTCTGCAAACCTGCACTTGGCCATGTAGTGGACTATGGCCAAATTACCCTTATAGGGTTGACCCGAGCTCCTCGGTGAGGAAATATAAGGGCTGGTAGGACTTACTTGTTGTCATTATTCTGCCAACCTACACTAGTAGTTAACACGGTTATAAATTGCAACTAGAGCCTTGACTTAATGATACCTCAGCCACTTTTGGAAGGTGATCGGGGAGAAAATAAAAACATTGTTAGTGACGAGTCTGAATCCACAATGCCATCGCCTCGTACCCCAACCGAGGGACAAAATAGGGCAGTGCTAATCTAAACCGACACTACACAGTCATTACAGAAATTCAAAACAAACATTTACATATGTAATGTTCAAATGTTATTTTTGATAACAAAAACCATAATAGCTCAGTGGGGAGAACACCAGACTGTCATAAAAAGAGGCATGGATTTAAATCTCGAGTCAGGCCTACACCAATGTGTCTTTTTTCTAAAAACTTATGTGTAGTTAATTTATTATGTTTGTAAATGGTGTGGGAAAACATCGCGAGGAAACCCACATGGCTAAGTTGTACTTAGTCATATGATAGTACAGAAAATATAATAAGCAATAATAACGATGAGGTTCAGAAGTATTAGTACCTTTGCCATTCTTTCGGTGATATATGACTTGAACGTTTGACGTTGATTTATTCAAGCGTTCTAGCAAATCAAATATGAGACTAACGCCCGATTTCTGAATTGAGTATTCCAGCTGAGGACAATTTAAGTATCATTCTGTCACATTGAAATCTTAACAACTGAATGAGACGAAACGATACTTAAGTCGTTCTCAGCTGGAATACTCAATTCAGATATCGGGCGTAAGAGAGATTAAAAGTAAAGTGAACAATGTTGAAAAAATTATGTATATATTATATAGGAAAAACAGAAGCTATCTAACTACTTACTTCATAAATGCATTGTTTTACTGTTTCGCAACATTCAAAAACTCTCAATGGTCACAAAACCAATTTTTTTTTCAGGAGCAATGTCGCTGCTTGCCTCTGCAGCAAATCTATGGGGAGCTCCTCTTTCCAATGACGAAGATAACCAAAGAAGGACTCTCATGGAAGATTGGGATGGTTATGAAGCCCACAGTGTAGGCCCTACCCCTGCTGTACCCACCCTTCCCCCTTACACCCCTACAGCAGAATATGTTCCCCCAACCATTAACCCCACATTTGCACCTCCTGTTCTAGGCTCTCAACAGTATTTCCCATTTGATGATCTTTCTGTATTACCCCCACCGCCTCCTTACTCCCCATGAGTATTAGAATCTTATATATAAACCTTCAAAAAACTTATAAAGTTAACTTGTAGATTCTTAGACTAAAGTTGGTTAAACTGATTTTTTTAATGACTTGTTTGGCAATGGTTAAGTTAAACTGGACATTTTAGTGGAACTAAATGTTAGTCATCTTTTTCCCTTATGTTATTTAAAAACACATTACCGCTAAGTATACAAGTAATGAGCAGTCAATCTGATTTATTACTACCTAATTTTCTTAGGATTGAAACCAAATATTTAATTATGTGAGAATAAAATGTCAGAAGAGTGGATACAGTTAGCTCTTTTATATGATTTTTTTAAATGTAAAGTGAGGATGAAAAAGAAAAAGTATACAGTTATTGTTATACGAAACATAAATAATGAATTTTGATTTTAAAATATGCATTTCGATTGTACATTTTAATGTTAACAAATTAATTTGTTCTCATTGTAGTTGAATAATTTCCTTACGTTGATCATTTTAAACTGCAAATTTTGCTTTCTGTAAATCAGCTTATTGTGTCCACCATCTGATTAATCAGTATGATTAAGAAACCAATATTTAATTTTAAGCTTATTTCTATTGCTGATAAAAACTGAATTTTCCTGAAGAATATGCTTATCGTGACTCGAATAATTTATATGTGATATTTATAATTTAATAATTTGTGAATGTTGACATCTATATAATAATCGTGGGGCGTTTATTAAATAGAAATCTGTGTTTTTATGCGAATTCACTTAATTTGTGTTACACTTGGTTATCATAATTATTACTTGCAAAGTTAATTGAAAGAAAAATAATAATATTCACCCTATAATTTCTTATTTTAAATGTGATTCAGCCATTTCAGTGCCTCTTTATTGACCTTTGTCTTTGTTCATTCGGTAAAGGATATTATTATCTAGGTACAAATATTAAGGAAAACTTGTACTGTATAAATTGTTAGTATATTATGTAAGTGTTAATAATAAAACATGTAGATATGTATGCATTAACTTTAGTATAATTACTATATAAATTAAATAACTGGATGTAAAATCTCGATTTAAATAACATATTTCTCAATACGAAAGATCATGGAAGTATGTAAAGTACTATTTACTTAATTTGAATGTTTTTGTTCATGAAAACTTCATGTGGAATCCCCACAACAAATAAATAAGTTTTAAGGTTTACTAATAAATAAAGGACAGACGGGATTTTGACAACTAATTTTTTCTTTCCTTTATTTATTAGTAGGTACTATTTACTTAGTTCATCACTGGTTGGCCTATAGGTTTTTTGTTGTAAACTATTGTGATTCATCTTTAACCATTGCATACAATAAAATGTTTCACATAGATGGAAAAAATTAACTAAGATATGTTTTGAGAATATGTATTTTTAAACGAGTTGTAATTCTCTAGTTGTGTCGTCGTTATGTGTATTGTGAAAAGATATATATGAATTTATTTAAATGTAACACTATTAAGTGGTGATAAGAGCTTATTCAAGAAATATGTGTATTTGATTAAAAATATAAATGTTATTGAATATATAATGAGTGATGTATTCAACTTCCATTATCGTAGTTCGATGTCTACTATAAACTTTGATTAAAACAAAATAGCGGAAGATAGGTGACTCGCCTCTAGCGCATGGATTCTTTAAATCAGGCTAACATCGCCTAATTTTGCTCAGCTCAGTCGCAATCGACAAGTGACAGGAACAGTTGTGTGACTCGAAGAAACAGTTTTATTATTTTAAGCGAGATGCCTTCGTGTGCTTTTATGCGTTGTACAAACTATTCCAAAAGAAAAAACAAATCTCATGGAATCACTTTTCACTCGTAAGTACATAATAACTTAAAAAGAATATGATATTTTCAAATTCACTTATTGCTTTGTTCGCCATTTTGCATTCTGGTATCTTCGTTGATACAATTTGACCCGAAGTATCCCGAAGACGCACGACAGCAGCATGCGCTTGTCTCGCTCGCGCTACTTTCGAATCAAATATGTTTGTCTCTGTCGTTCGGTAGCGTACAACGTTAAATTACCAACACAGTTGTGTGAGTGTGCGTGCTGTGTAGTTGTGAATATGCCTCTTTTCAGTTGAAGATTATAAGTACGTGCCGTATCTTCCGCTATTTTGTTTTAATCAAAGACTAAACCATGCTGCGTCGATTAAGTTTAAACTGGATTATATAAATATATATGAAATTTATTTGTTTATTAAACGTACATCTGATAGAATGTGTTATGATATGACGTTTTATTGTATTTTATTTTGAGATAGTAAAATAATTACAATCGCAAGTATATAAAACAGATATTTATAAACAATGAGGATACCAAAATTTGATGTTTGGAAAAAATCAACAGCTTTATTTTCCGGTCATCAACAAAAGGAGACTTTGTGATATAAAAACTTTGTTAATTTGACTAATATGCAAACAATACAAATACAAAATTGAATGATTATTCAAATATTAATTATTCAATCGTTTAACCAAAGCATTCAAAAAAGTAAGATCATGATTTAGTTGAAATATAAATTTGGAGCAGGTATATGTTATATATGGTTGAAAAAATATTGAAATGCAGCCTCTAAAAATAATGATTTGGAAGCCCCTAAGTAAGTCAAATCCTACAAAAACATTCACGAATATCGGTGATTGACTACATTTCACAAGTGTTCATTCCTATAATGTTTACTATTTTAAATTGACTAATGTATGACCTCGAGTATACATTAAGTATATCTTGTGCTAATTAGTATAGGTAGAATGCCTTAAATTTGAGCAATAAATATGTGTTTTTCTTGTAGATAATATTGAACGGTAAAATAATTTCATGTTGGTGAATTAGCAATTTATATATTATGATTTCTTTGCATGGGTGCAGTAAATTTTAATTAAAATGCCTACCAAGAAAAGTTTACTTAATTTTTTCACTGGGGTAGGCAAAACTTATATTACACTAAGGTGGAATTTTTATTGATGAAAATGGTATTTGACTATAATAATGGTGTATTATTTGCAATTGAGAGCCAATATTACTTCTATGTAGCCCAGTGTTTCACTTTTACAATTCAACTGCATTGATTTAGATGTATTAGCTTAGTAAGTATGTTAAGACATTTATTTTTACAAATATATAAATTCGAGAGTTTTATTTTTATGTATAAACTAATACAAAATACATATCTGTAAATTACTAAGTATTTTATTTTACAACCATAGTATGAAACACAATATCCCTTGTTTTGGTTCACAAGATGTTATCGTGCATTATCATGTAAGAAGAGAGGGTTATAATATGACTGGGTCCAGAACACAGAACAGCACTATTTCACATATTTCTAAGTGTATGTTGTTTATAGTGATAATGGATTTTGCTAGAATTTGATGCATAATTTTCCTCTATTCGCGGTTCAAGAAAACTTTAAAACTTCAGTACTCAAAGTCTACAAGGCTTGCAGCGTTATAGGTATAGAGCCTTAATAGCTTTATAGGCACAAATATTAAAGCCTTTCAAGACTTCAAAGTTTAAACCTGAAAGGGGCTGATATTTTAAGTGTCTAGGCTTTAGCGTTAGTTGTGAAGACTCCAACTTAAACTTACCACACTTAAGTCACAAAATCAATCACATAACATTTTATCTCGCCTGTTGTTCAGTGTACCCATTTTTGCATGAACATATTATTCATGTCATAGGGTAAAGGCCCATCGCGGCTTTCGCGAATAGGAGTACTCAGAGCTTCAAAATCAACAATTTCTCAGAGAGGTTAAAACACAGGTTAATATATCGTCAAAAAAATGAATGTTGGTGTAGGGTTACTGCAACTATCAAATAAACAGCAATAATCCCATAGTCGCTTCTTATAACACCTCGGGTAATTATTATAGTGGGATTCTACACGGCAAATAAAAAATCACATTTGGGTCCAGCTTTTAAATCCATTCAATTCAAACGTTCATGCCGTCTATACTGGAAGCGGTGGCGAAGTACTATTATTTCTGATCATGATGTGACTTAATTGTCACCTGGTCTATAGAGTACCAACGTTATGCTTGGACAGTCTACTCACGTGATAGGGGGTGGGCGTATCGCCGTTTCGTACGAATACACTGTCACATGACTAAGCACAGGAAGGTACTTAGCCATTTCGGTTTAATTGCGATGTTCTCTCATCGTTAATAACCATGATAAATATTAAGAGCTAACATCAAAGGTCGTACATACATACATAAATTTACGGTTATAAATTCCAAGAAAGGGTTACCAGAGCTTCAGAACTAGAAACTTCTCAACCATTTTTGATTTTTGGAAGAATATTGGGCAGATTATGGCAAAAAGAGTATTTTTGATGATGCGCCACAACGCCAAACAACCTCTTAAAAAGCCTGGTACTCTTGTAAAAACCACCCAAGGAGAAAATCGGGTAGTGGAATTCAAAGCCGACACTGCACAGCTAGGCCATAACTAATATCTAATTAGTGTAACTTGATCATGTTAGGATAGCAAAAAATTATGAATTTTGATGGTGCATTTTTTGTGTGTGTGGGATGGAGGGTGAATGTAGACAAATTCAAAACTATAGTTTTTTAAATGAATGAAAGTTCTTACAGGCTGTTTTGTTGTAATTGATAATAAAAGAGTGCAAGTTAAAGAATTTGCATACATCTGGGATGTTGGTTTACTAGGGAGGGAAAATGTGAGGAAGATATTGGGAGAAGAGTTAAAAAGGGAAAGCACTAGTCTCCTGTCAAGCCGGGATTGTATAAAAGAATCAAAGTAAGTGGCGGTCGAGAGTTTCCGCGTACCCCAATGGCAATTAGTGGCCTGGGTATAAGTAAAATATAGTTTATATCCATGCATCTCTTGACTGATAGACAAAAGGTAAATCAGATTATTTTTTTTTGAATAATGGAACAGATACTTAAAAAAAGAGAATATTTAATTCACTAAAGATATACCTGTTATATTTACATTAAAGGCATCATTATTGCTAAGTTGTAAAAGGCATAAAGATGATTCTATAGGATAAATAAAGCCAATATCAACTGGTAAAGTTCACCAATTAAATTCTGACTTATTGTGAAGTATCCTACATTGAAGGTCAAACACTAAACTTATTCTTTGTATGGTTTGTCCTATTTATACGAAAGTGAGAGCATTTACAACTTTTCTTCATATACAATCAGTCTTTGTTTAAGAGAAATGACTGATAAATGTAAACCTCCCGGAACAAAAAGTATTTAGATTACTTTAGTAAGCTGCAAACATTAAAAATGAATTATTATTATTATAGCCTAATTCACTTCCCACTGCTGGGCAAAGGCCTCACAATTTTGAGCCCACACATCTCTGTCTGAGGCTGTACACCACTACCCTGGATCAAACCTGTCCAGGTTGTCCCTCCATCTCCTCCTAGGCCTTCCCCTACACCGGTGCCCATCTGTAGGCACCCATTCAGTGGCCGTTTTTAAAAATGAATAATTCAAAACAATTAACACCTAAATAAGTTTATTACATTAAATATAACATTTTGTTAATACCTAAGTAGTTACAAACAATAATATACCAAATTCTTTCATTATCAATATCACAATTATTCAATCATTTTTAAAAGCAGATAAATCAAAATGTGGCTGCTGGATTGGCCTTGAAGGCACATAAACTTTATTCTGTTCGGCCGTAGGTACAACATCTTTTTTACCAGTATCCCTGTATATACAATCACTCCCTAAACTTAAATTATTAAAATTATTCTGTATGAAATCTGGTGATTGTAAATTTAAGTATTTATTTCTTTCTTTCTCCAAATAATTGACTCTCTCTTTAAGTGTCAAATTATCATCTTTTAGAGCTTCTGTTTGCATCACCAACTGTTCAACTAAAGATTGCAGATTTTGGTTTAGTATTTGGATTTCATCAATAGATGACTTTCTTATTTCAATTTTGCTATCAACCAAATCTTTATTTAAGTCTGTCTCTTGATTTTTGTTGTTATCTGTTGAATTACTATTAGTCAGGTTGTTTAGTAACAAATCACATTTATTTATTGTTTTGTAAATAGCTACTTGTATTTTGGATTTATCATCTACTGGAATAGTGTCGTCTTTGCTCATTTGTTTTTGATGGTCAACTGCTTTTTTTACTCTGATGTACTGCTCCTTTCTATTCTTAATAAGGTCTTTCTGTTTAAGATGGTAACTATGCTGCAATGAAATGGATTCTAGAGCAACCGAGGATGTAGTAGATTTCATAGCATCTAATAGCAATTCTGCAGCGTTATGATGACATTGCATGGCCTCATCGAACCTATGATACTTTAGATGGGCTTCAGCACGTCGATGTTGCTGATGTGCCTAAAATAAGGATTCAACATTAGCGGAAATTTAACAAAACAATAGATAAATGGGGATCGTGTGTACATACCAAGTTCAAAGGATGAGATTCCATTTTGCCTCTTCTTATAGCGTGAGTAAATATCAACTTATTTCAGTATGAAAATTAATTATTGAATTGAGTGGTATCCCACTTTATCCCACACAATACGTTGCCTTGTTAATGATATTGAGGATAGAAAGAAAGCAAAATAGAAAAAGAAAATCCAATGCAACTTTTGTTTTGTTTTGACTTTTTTTGAGTAAAATATGTCAATGTCAATACTGAAGTGTAAATGTCAAGCTGTTTTGACAGTCAGCGCGTTCCGAGACGGTAAGAAATCGCTTGTGCTGGTTTTACATACATTATCCAAGTAATCAGAATCCAAGTGCGTTTGACGTTTTGCTTGTAAGATTCTCGTATAGTGTACAAACACTTAAGACTTTTTTTAATGTTTTTTGACATGAATTCATCATGTGGGGATTATTACTCATAAATAAAAGATGTTATTAAAGGAAAGAAAAATTTTTTTTTTTTACGGGGGCGTATACCCGAAGGTCGCGGGTTCAAACCCCGCCAGTGTCGAAATTTTTCTTTCCTTTAATAACATCTTTTATTTATGACTTAAGACTTTTCACTTCTATGTAATTTTGTGAGTTCTATCAATTTTAGTTTAAGTACTTCTATTCGATTTAGCCTAGTTACACTCATTTGCTCCGCCAGGGCGGCCCTCAGCTGCCTGGCTCACATAAAGTTATGGTGAAGCCGCACAGGCAATAGGGCCAGCAGCAACCAATCCATTCGAAAAAAAATATCGTGTGAACTACGACTTGCCAATGAACTTGGTTCGAATGTTTTGCAAGTTTACTCGGATAAATGTAAACGCGGCGAGAACTGAACTCAAATCCGGAAAAACAGTTTTTTATTTCATTATTCTTCATTTTACCAGTTACTTTCTTGACAAAGTAGTGTGTATGTATGTTTATATGCATGTATGTAAGTATGTTCTACTCTGCGCCTAAATTACAGAGCTGTTTTGAATCATCATTAGCACCCAAAGTTGCCCAAAGTCTAATAACAAACCACATCAAGCGCCAACAGAAAAGACAAAAGACCACACAGACCCAACTGGCAAGTCTCATTAAAAAAATAACCCTTACTTGAAAATGCTATCTACCGACTAACTACTATTTTTATTAGCTTTAACCGTTCAGCGGTTGAGAGGTGCCCGGGCGCGTCTGCTTATAATTATGAAATTCTGTCAAAGGTTGAGAAGCGTCACTTAAAACGTTATTTGTGATAGTTATAGAGACTTGTTTTGCAAGCTGTGTGGCTACAACCGCCGGGATCGATGAATTATTTTAGCGGAAATGCTAATTAAAACTATTTAACGGTGTTCCTCTGAGGGGTTTAGAAAAATCCCTCATTACGGCTGAGCGGGCCCTTAAAATAATGTTTACTGAGACAATCGGGCTAGCTCTGTGGGTAGAGCTCCGCTTATCCTGCAGAAAATAAGGGTTCAAATCCTGGGTCGGTCTTACACCAATTTGTCTTTTCTAAACACATATGTGTGGTGCATTTGTTATGGTTCCTAGCGGCAGCGACAGTATATGAGTGTATTAGTGCTAGGCCTGCCGCCTAATTTGGGTACTCTGATGTTCTGAAGTATTATTACCTCTGCCAACTCCTTCGGGGATATAAGGCATAAACGTTTCAGTTGAGTAACATACTGTTTAAAACCATCTTTCTCATCCTTTGTGACCTTAAGAACACATAAATAAATAAAAAGAGTATGTGCTTAAAATGGCAGGCGTCCGAAATGTAAAGAACTATAGAGAATACTTATTTGAAAACATTAATAAATGCAGACGAAGCTCAAGCAAGAGGTTTGCCAGAATCGTACGAAGTGGCGATCGATAGTCTCCGCCTACCCCAGTTGGAACTCATGACGAAAGTATATTTATGTGTGTATGAATGTTTCACCATAATATTGCATGGTTTTAGTAACTGAACCTGTCCGTTTCGAAAAATATTTTTATTTGATATTTACTCTTATTAGATCCCTGTTTTTTAAGTAAAGTTATAACTTTTTATATTTTTTAACAATCCCCTTGCGAGAGTAAGCTAGTTAAATACAATTGGTTAAGGAAATAATCACTTATTGTATCTAGTAATTCAATTCGGTACCAAATTGAAAACATCTCACCGCTTAATGTTTAGGTTCCATAGCTATATGCCGAATAGCATGTTTTTGGCGAAAGATTGTTGACAATAACACACAAAAAATGTTTATAAACTCTGAAACGATGTATTTTTTCTAATTGTTCAAATGGATCTGGTAATTCAATATCATATAGCCTTTTTTTAACTAAACTTAATATAAATTGTATAAACAATGATCATATTATTTTTACCTACACCTAATTACAGTCACAATTAAATTCTTTCTATACGTCAGGCCTTTGCAGTGTAAATGGTAAGTTCATAATGCCTAAGTCGTCGCTATATGATTGAATTAAACAGTCATTAAATTGGCTAACCATTTCACTAAACGACGCACCAGCTCTTGATTATAAAGGCTCATACATATACTCACGGCCATAAATCACAAAAAGGGGTAGTCAGAGCTTCAGAGCTAGAAACTCCTCAGCTACATTTGGAAGTTAATAGGGGACGAGATGGTAGGAATAAAGTATTTTTGGTGATGGGTTTCCAACCGTATTGCCCAGAAAAACTATACAAGCCCCACTCCCTTAGTCGCCTCTTACGACTTCCATGGGAAGAAAGGGGTAGTGACATTCTACACCGGCACTACACGGCATTGGAGTAATCTTTCCCTGAAAATCCGAGGACACAACACAACTCCATTAAAAAATGCATCTTTTATTCCGCAGTTTACTACTCCGCGAGGAGAACCTTGGTCGGGGCGCGGCGGCCGTTTGAAACCTTTGGTTTATACGTCTACAGAGTTGGGTAAACACGAGGGTGAGTGGAGGCGTTTAAATCCTCTAAGATGTGATGTTTTTGGTTGGTTCAGCAGGTGCATGGTGATAGTGTGGTTAATTACCTGTGGTAAAACAGGCCGTGGACTCTACACTTGTGCACCAAATAACCACCACGACCACTGAGAGAATTTAGTTGGTGAAACCCGGATATACCTTTGTCGCCTCGTCGGGTAACGTAGGATCCATGACTATTTCCCCACGTAAAAAAGAGTTAGACATTGTGTTCCACAATTGAACAGCCAGCACATGCAAATTAATGGAAGGAGCATATCAATGTTTTGAATGGGAGGGAGCTTCACACCTCATGGAAATATTAAAAACATTCTTTTTGATAATACGCAGGACTTAAAAGATAGACAAAATAAATGTGGTGCTCATAACTTTAATTACCCGCTTTAGTTAGGGCATAATTAACTGACTGATTTTATTTAAATGCCACCGACACATATACTGTACTTGTTTATACGTATTTATTATTATTCAATCAATGATAACATTTCGTTCTAGCTTACGACATAAACATCTAATAAATTTATTGCTAAGGTCATCTAATAATAGTAACAAAATATTAATCTTATATTTCCTGAAAAGTTCTTCTCATCTTTCGATATTCAAGCCTTATAATTATGAAAGGTACTATTAATTAATTGCCATAGCTTCATAACTACTCGTAGAAAATTGCAATTGAAAATTGCTCAAATAAAACACGAGCAGTCATACAAACAATCACATCCAAAAGAAAACAAATTCTTGTTAGTACACGAACTTCCGCCCATTGGTGTTATTCAGGTGTGAAGGCTCGTGCCGGAAAAGATGCATTTCGGTAATCGGCGTACTCTGAGACCATGATTCAGTTTCTCATTTTGTGTCTAAGTTTTAATATAGCATTTGGTTTTAAGGCTGACTGTGCTTCTATTGATGTTAGAAGAATAATTCAAGGGTGTGACTTTTTGAAAGGTTTTACAGTTATTACAACAGGTGGAACGATTATAAATGATCACAATTGCGACATCAGTTTGCCGAAACAGGTGTTTTTAGAAGAGCCTTATTTTGAGTATTCACCGGCTGAAACTGTGAGTAATAATTTTGTTTATGAAAAATGGTGATTAAAAAAAAGCTTATTTTTTATTTTGCCTTCCTAGGCTTTACAAAATAAATTACATATTTTTTTTGACAAATCTAAGCAGTGTTATTTATGTATTTTTTCTTTTGTTTCAGAATAAGCTTTACACTGTCATGTTGCTAGATTTGGATGCCTTCGAAAAGTCTACAATGAAATATTATCTTCATATGCTCAAATCTAATATTCCGGTAAAAAACAACAATCACTATTGTTCTGTATTTTATCATGACGTGGCTGACCAGTGTTTTATTTTAAAATAACTTATTGTTACAGGGCAAGGTTTTAAAAACAAGAAATCTGGACAGAACATTGGGGATGGATTACGTAGGTAAGAAAATGAGTTAAGCATTTAATTGATCTTTATTTTGATTTTCGATTTTGATAAATTTTGTATTTCATGAGCTATCCTGACCAGCAATTAACTCGTGGACCAGTATTGGGCCAAATGTAAATTGAAACTTCTATGTATTTTGGTTTTAATTTAAGCAATATAAAGAACGGCCACCCATTTTGTAACTATGTTTTTTTAATATTTTAATTTTAATTAATGTGTCATTATGAGAGAGTCTTTAACTAAACTACTCGAAACGGCTCTACCAATTCTATCAATGTCTATCTCTATCTAATGAACTTTGGTGGGGCTACTTAAGAACAGAAAATAGGAATTTAATTGATTTTTATAATCCGAAATGGCAAGGGTTGACGAGTTTAATTATATTGCATTTTTTTTCTACGGCAAGCTTTTTTTTATTTGGCTAGGTCATTCATACATCGAAGTTACTGAGTGCAACACATTTTTTCAGTTATTATAAAGTAAATAAGTTTAAATAGGTTACCAATAATAAAATAAACCGTTCAGCTCACTTCAATCAATACTCTTGATAGGGTTGAGATTCGTGGAATGTTCTTTAAACTTTGTGGTGTGTTTTACTCTTCTCAAAAATTAGAAAAATACAGTTAAAGTCTGCAATAAACACACTATAGTTAGTATAATCTCAAACAACTGTTACTTGTGTATTGAAATGAGTATTTTAATTTACAGCTTACAAAGCTCCAAGTCCACCTCGAGCCACTAGTGCCCATCGTTATGCTTTACTTCTTTTTGAGCAAGCCGACGGTGAAGGATTCAAGCCGCCAGCCAGCCGAGCTCGCTTTGAAATAGTTTCCTGGATTAGACGCTCTGGCCTCTGTGGACCGATTGCCGGAGTTTTGTTCCGCACTCAATTCTAGATGGCGCTAGTAGGCACATTCGACGATAAGTTTATGTTTAGAAGACTTTATTCTTAGTGATCGATTAAATTATATTTTGAGTAATATTGTTTTATTTAAGATTTTTAAACTTTTACGGAGGCCAATATGTTCATAAGTACCCATTTATCTCCCTTGCATTTAATAGGATGGGAGTTAGGATTACGAGGTAATAAGAAATATGTGGTGTAATCCTCAGTGTCGTTATAAAAAATGTTGACCTAAAAGCGATCTTTTTCAGATAACATTTGGAAGGTAAGATCATTTTTTATATCAATAAAAATAACGTAAATTATTATGCTGGTTAATGTCCCATTATCTTTGCCAGAGGCTACGTGAAACTTCAAGTCAGGTCAGTAATGGGTAGCAGTGACATGAGGGAAATTTAAAAAAAACATTTAAGGGGGGGGAGTTTTTGAGCGTAGCTGCCTGTATGTAATGTATTTGACTGATCTGGCTGTCAATCGAAAGAGCGCATTTGTGTGTGTTTTTTAATGCACATGGCCTAAAATTTTACCAAGTCTAAAATCATGATTCAGCCCGTCACAGGTTGATTGTTCTTGATAGTAAAATCCTAGGAATTGGTGGACTTGAAAATCTTATTGATTTGTTTATAAATTAAGTTGTAGATGTTAACTTTCCCTGATTCCGTTGTTCGAACTGATCTCTGTCAATGCACATCGAGTATGTAATTTATATCGGTTCATATTGAGTGGATTCCAAAGAAAATGCATTACGTTGATCTTGCTTGTCTTTTTATTTGTAAAATATTGTCGCATAATGGCTTCCAAAGTGCGTATATAACACTTTGTATGAGACAGTTCTTGGAATATAAGATTGTTCTGGGGTGGTCGCGCTCACCGGTCAGATTTTATTTGCAATGTTATAAATTATCTTTTCGAAGTATTTTGTGTCTCGGGGGCTTGATATCAAAATTGGATAAAGAAATTACAGTTAAAATTATATCTCTCATTAAACTTAACACATCTTAATATACGATTTTACGGTTTTTTCTTGTTGTTTTGGAACTTCACACATACATATACTCACGGCTATAAATCCCTAGAAGGGGTAGCCAGAGCTAAGGAATAAGAAATTCCTCAGCCACTTTTGGAAATGTGAGTGGGGAAAAGATGGTAAAAATAAAGGTTGTTGGTGATGGGTCTCCTATCGCATCGCCCAAAAATCCTTAAAAGCCCCAATACCGTTAGTCGCCTCTTACGTACACCTACCGGAAGAAATGGGGTAGTGCTATTCTAAGCCGCACTACACAGCAAACTTCATAATTTTTCATTAAGAGTTATATTAATATATTGGTAATAGGCTAAAAAAGAACATAATATCTTTACATTTTTAGTCAACGGCAGAAAAAGTAGAGCAGCTTTTAAGGCAACTGATTTTACATTTCAAATACAAATTCAGTAAAAAGGACATACTTTTATGATAATGGTAATTAGTTTAGTAAATAAGTGGATGATATATTACTACTTAAAAAAAATATTTTAGGCCCAAAAATATATTATAAATAAAATGATATTTATATTCAATTAGGTAAATTTAAGTGCATAGATAAATATTTTAGATAGCTGATAAACTTAAAGAAAATTATATATTCTTCGAAAGTGGGTACAATAAACCTCTGAGAAAACCACTCAATTCAGAACTTATAAGACTAAAGGCGCAAAATAAAATTTATATGAACATATTCGTGAAATAAATACAAGATCTTAAATTAATACCATTTTAATTGGTTGCACAGTATAGGTACTTCAGTTATAGATTGAAATAATCTTAACATTGTATTATTAGAGTTGTTTCATCTTTATTGCACCTACACATGTTTATTTTCGCTGACAATGTTTCTATTTTTTCCAGACAGCTAAAAATAAATAAGCGGCTTACTTATCGTCTGAATAAAATACTTTTTGGTAACGTGTTCATCTTGGATTTTAGATATATTTATTTGATAGACAACACAAGACAGTGTAGTGGCAATATTATTAGTCTTTAGTTTGTGCCAGCCTTTGTTTGGGATTATTCCTTTCCCAATTATCCAAAACTTTACTAATCCAACCGCTGAGTAATATGCGTGTCCGTGGTTCTGAACAAAATTGCTATGACTACTTTGACTTAGTCTTCTCATGTAACAGATCAAATTAGACAAATTCTAATTATAATAATTAGGTATACTTCTAGGCTGTGTAGTGTTGGCATAGAATAGGCTGTGGGTGTTCTTAAGAAGCGAGTCAGCGTATTGAGCATTTTAAGTGATTTTTGATCGTTACGGTTGGAGACCCACCACAAGAATCCCTTATTTTACAATATTTTCTAAGCAATTCGTAAGCTCTAGCCTAACCTGTTTAGGGATCTATAGCTGTGAGTATATTAAGTTATGTAAATTGTACGTCTCTCGTATTTGATCATCATAATCACCACCAGAATCATATCCATTTCAGAATTCGAACACAATGTAAAAAACATAAAACATATACTCGTATGCTCTCTCTTTTGCCTCGATTGTCAAACCGTATTTCAGTATTAGGAATATCCAAACAATAAAATGTTTAGTCATAATCTTAAGCTGCTTTGGATCTTGAGTTAGAAGTGTCCGGAGATTGAGGTTTTATTCGTGTGTTGTGGAATCATAAAGAGAACCGGTTTAGCGTGTGCTGGCTGGCGACACCTCACTCACCGGAAATACAACGTTCACTCGATATTTTGGTATTTAAACTGTTGTTCTTTCTTTTCTTTGGACACATCTATAACTATTTGCTTTTATCTTTGATTGGACGAATAATTATTCTAATGCCAGATTCATATCATCCGAGTGACGTCAACGTTTGATTTAGAATGAACATGAATTATTTAAAAGGGAGTGAACCCCAGAAGGGATTGAAATATAGTATACAGATTTTTGATCTATAAATATACTGTATCTAGAAATTTGAAACTTGATGCGATTGACTGATATAATAACTAAAAAAAGGAATATATGAAATTCATCCATCAATCAATCATGAGTATATACTAACGGCTATAAATCCTAAAAAAGGGTAGCCACAGCTTCAGAGATAGTAATTCTTTATCCACTTTTGGAAGTTGAATGGGGAAAAGGTAGTCAAATGGGTCTCCAACTGCATCGCCCAATAATCACCCAAAAAGTCTCAATGTTTTTTATATCTATTACAACGCCCACGGGAATATAAATATGAAAAAAAAACAGAAGTTAAGATAGTGTTTTGGTATTTTGGATGTAGACTGGATGCAAAAAATGTAGTCCACGCGGACGTAGTCGCGGGCAAAAAGCTAGTACTTTATATTAAGGTTTCAGAAATTTAAATGAAAATGTTGGGTTATGCCATTCTACAGACATATGGTAGGCAATATTGTGATAGTACCTAAAGAATCGTTCATCCAAAATACCTTAAAAGCTGAATGGTAGTATTTTATAATGATCATCAATATACCTTTAAAGTGCATGGTAATATATATTTTTTAAAGTTATAACTAACATATCTGTTTTCTCAAACATCAAATAATCGAGCCTGTAATTAGGAAGCCAAAATTTACGCAAAAATCGGCGGCGATGGGTTTAGATTAAACAAAATCGTTAAGCGTCTGGCAAGACACCCACGAAAAAGCCAAAATGGCGCTATTTTAAGCAAACACTACACTAAGGTTTTCTAGCTCTCAAATAATATTTTTTGATATATTTCTGCAGATAATAAACACCTCACTGAGCATTGCCGCTCATGTGCGGAGTTCAGATAAGTATAAATAATTCGTCTGCTACCATACTCGTTATAAGTCCATACTTAGACTAGTTTAACGACCACGCATTATTCTTCTTCTTTTATTTTCGGAAAAACAAGAATTTTTGCTTCACACTAAACAAAGAAATGTCTCACATCTTAATATATTTTTAAGACAACAACATATTTTCTATGTGTTTTATGGTGTCGAGTTTTCCGACGATAAGGTTTTTTAAACAGTGTGCTTTCCATTGTGTATAGAAGAAAACATTGTAGTGCCGAGCGGATATGGAAATCCATTATTAACTGTGATAATGATTTTTCCTTCCGGTGCAACCCACGCACAGCCTCCGCCTTCGCACTTCTCTAGCACAATTCGCTTTTGAAAGTTAACTACTACCTTGACACTTATTAGGATTATTTCGCTGTTTTATTTTGTTTCATGAGCAAAGATGAATCACTTTATTCATTGAATGTTTGGCAACGATGAATTAATGGTACTTTTTCAGCCATTCGATATGCTGTTTTGTAAGAGTTGATATTCATTTTGTTGCATATGGTCATATTTTCCTTCTTCTTAGTAATGATTACGTGAAGCATAAGCTCTTTTTAGTTTTACAATATCTCTTTATGTGTATTCGATTCTTATTTCTGATTTAAACTAGGAAATAGCCTAATATGTGACATAACGTAAGACGTTTAGTAACACATAAGGTTAAACAAGTTAATATTTTTAAAAGTTGCATATTACACAAATGATGAAGAAACAACACTCTTTCTATGGAATTGACAGAATAGTCTTAAGTAGACTAATTTATATTGCGATATTGTAATGGAGTATACAAATTTTTACATCGGTCTTTCTATCATTTCTTTTTTCCTTCTTTTTTCCTTCCTTAACCTGTTCTTATCTTAATTGATTTTTTTTATTTAATTATTTTATAAAAAACTAGTGTCTTTTCGGTAGAGTTATTTTTCTAAACCCGCTCAACTTAACATTCCCATCACGCTTATCAACTACTCCACAACCCCATACTTCCCAAAAAAGGCAATCTACAAGATGAATTAAAACAAATTAGCTGTATCAACAAACATATGTAGATATGTAAACTTATCAAGAGGTCGCGGCCATGACACGGCTGCCGCTGTACGCATGCGCGCCACAAATTTGCGTTCATTGATAAAAACGCGCCTACGCGCCATCCATTCACTGGCGCCTCGCGTTGCGCAATGTTGCATACGCTTTCTGCCCGCCCCCGTACATCTGTCTGTGCGCATCCGATACAGGAAGAAAGCCTTTTCATTTAATATAAAGCCTATTTATTGTACCTTATTGTACAGTTTGTTTGGTTTTGTGAAGATCTATCAAATACGACTATGATTGTTCTTGTGTGCAATTGTTTGGCATTTTTGTATGGTTGAAAGGCTTTTTGCTTATGGTTAATGTAAATAACTATAATATTGCGGATATTACATAACGGAGATACATACCTCAAATTCAAACAGTTGCTGCTAAATTCAAAGGCATTACCTGCGGTTGTAACATACATTCTGGAAATTATGTAACTCTTCAGTGCTCGAACCAATCCCTTATTCTTAGGCTTCGGAGATCGCGGGTTTAGTCTTCATTAAAAGCAATTATTTCTATGATGAATATAGATGTTTGTTTCCTAATCATGGATGTCATGAATATCTGATGAATAGTAATGGTGGAGTATTTATGAAAACCAAGCCCGTTCCTCTAGTGTCAATGTCAACTTTATTCAACGTTTTTGATGTGTTAGTGGAAAATAAATCTATAAATTTTGGGTACCCATAACCGATAAACTTATCATACTCAGACTTTCGAAACTATAAAAATATTGACCGACAAGAGTTTCAACACAGTTTGATTTGAATGCAATATTCATATCAATCCAACTTTACTACTCAATACTTGGGTTGGCAGAGGTACGAATACATATGAACATCACGTGATGTTGTTGATGTGTTGAAATTACTGTACTTGGGGTAAAAAATCGGAAGAACCATATTATATGCATTCCGGATATCCACCCCGTTCAGGGTGGATAGACGGACACGCGTTTCCGAATATCCGCCTTAGGGAGGATTTTTTAGTGTGGATAAACGGAATAAGCCGTACCCACGTTTTGCTTGGACTGTGTACTTACGTATAGGGGGGGCTATTGCCGTTTTTTTACGAATACACTGTCACATGACTAAGTACAACTTAACTCCTATTTAGCTATCTTAATTGGTTAATATTCATCAAGTTGTATAATATGAGGAATGTTGTATAATATAACAATGTGTGGAAATTTTGTTCTTACTTCGCCATTTTTTAATTCATATGCGTAACATTTTAGTATCTGATGTCCAATTTAATCATTTAATAGAAATCCTTTTCTTTAATGATGGATAAACAAGTGAATTAAGTTTATACTTGCACATGAATAGAGTTAATGATATCGTCAAAAGATCGTCTGTTTGTAGTAATCATACATACTCACTCACAAAATCCTTAGAGACTTCTGGAAGTTGAGTAGGGAAAAGATTGTGAAGGAAATGTTTTTGGTGAACATCCAATTGTAAAACTGTTTAAGTAAACATACAATATAATACATAAAAGGAAAAAAATGCTTACTGAAAAGAGCTCACAACTTCCTTGTCTGATACATCAAATTACCTTACAACCGACCAATCAAAATTTTACTATCAAGTAATCGCTTTAGATATGGTAATATTGGATCATATTTTTCCATTGACTGACAAAATGCAGTTAAATAGACAACTTGGCTTATTGCTTTCATATTCATTTCGCAAAAAGTTATTTCATGGAATAGAAGTCAGAATATCAGTTATTTATCGGGTCTTATTTACTGCTCTGTGCATAAATAAAATCAGTAATGGAAATTTCATAAATTTCGCAGATAATAAAACGCAAATAGATTTACAAGTAAAAAGGATGTATATAAACATTTCCCATTTGTTAATGTAGGCTCTGTGGCAACTGTATATTATAGAGAGTTTCATTAAAAAAACCATTAAAGCTTTCTTTGGGTGAGTGACTGTGTAACACTTTTAAAAGTTGCTTAATCAAGCTGGTTGTCACCAAGATTCGGTTGAACCACTAATTGATTGAACGGGTCACTAGACTAATAAATAATAGCTCGTATAAATGTAAATTTTTGATTGGAATGGTTCGTTGGCCAGAACGACTGATTAAATAAACAGGGATGAATGTTAAGTTATGAGTGTATTGAAAAAAATATACGATCGGTAATTTAAGTAAGGCTATCTGAAATGACTCTAAAAACAATATAGTCAGGGCTTAAGGAATCAATAATTTCTCAGCCACTCTTGAAAATCAGAAAATGAAAAAGATTATTAAAAAATGTATTAAAAAATCCATGTTTCATCATATAAAAACTCCAGTTCTCTTAGTGACCTTGTTCAGCAGCTAAGTGAACAGCAATAATACGTTACTTAAGTGGTATTAAGTAAATAATATTTTATGATATGATAGGTGCATAATAAAGCAAAGTGATTGTCACTCAGACCTTAACCCAGGGTCAGAAAATCGGCTCCGCTGACGGACCGTGTCAGGTCACTCGTAAATTGCTCCTCGACCGCAACATAACCCAGCATTAGCGGTATCTCAACCTCTAATTTAAAATTTCACGTCTTTACAAACTATCCTATTAAAGAGTTGCTTAGACTTTGTTTTTATACTTTTATTTCTAACCGAGACTAGTCAATTTAAAGTTGCAATATTATGCCGTCTCGCTGTAGTAACTTAGCAATGAATAAGTTGATTACGAACAAAGACTCAAATTGGCGATGAATCAAAGATTAATGGAAACGCGTTTATCTGATGAGCACGATCTAAGACAGGAAGTGAGAGGTGATTTTGAGCCGTTAAAGAAACAATACAACTTGCATTGGCACATTATTCGAGTGAAGTTGGTTGGAGTCACTGAGCAGGCGCGGGGGCGTCATCGACTGGCTGTATCAATGGACTGGCGTGATTCACGGCCGCCCATTCATAACCAACCATCGGCTCTGTACCAGGCGCGTGCGCGACCAAACACAATGAAATTCGACATCATAATGTTTCTTATCAATTTATTTGCTTCAGTCAGCATGGCGATTGTTAAATTGATTTACGAAATACAAATACAACAAAATCCTTACGTTCCATACAAATGTATGCCTATTAAGGTAAATGGAGAATAAATCGATCACAGCATTGAGTTTAATCACAGCACCAAGTATTGCACTTTAAATGCCAATTTCCTTAATTAGTGCAGATGTAAACGGGCTGCATTGGGGCCAGAGCAGGCCGAATGAGACGCCCCGTACCCTCGCCACTTTGGTTTGTTTGTCTTGACTTGAGGCAAAAGGTTATGAGATTTCAAGCCATAGATTCACTGATAGCATTTACTGGCCGGGTAATTGTTTGGAGCACGGGCTATTAATTTCATTTAATAATGGCCTTAAGTCCAAACTTAAGTTACTTGCCTTAAATAATGGTTATAAGAACGATATGAACCCTATTGAATATAGTTTTAATGGTTTGTAAATAAAAGCTATTGTAAATTATTAAGGTGGATTATCAAGGGAATAAGTTGTGTTGTTTATGTTAACACCAAAGACGACTTGGGCAGTACTTTAATGTTTGCAATAACTATAAATTAAATGGCTTAGTTAGGTTTTTCATTACTTATCAATATGACCGATTTAATTGGAATCATCTTCATCGCATTGCTTTCTTAAGTATTGAAGACACAAGGCATTGTATTGTTAGGTAATTTTATGTATAATATTTGTGCAAAATATGGAAAGTTTTTAGTCTTATAGTTGCCTAGTATAGCACTGATAAATATATGGAAGTCAGATAATTAATATTAGATAAGAATTAAGATTTCAGGTTAATCAATATGACACTTGACACTTATCCTTTTACACCTTAAAAGGTAATAATAACTAAATTAAGAAAAGCTGATTTGTAAAATATTTATTATCGTCGTTGAAGCATACTAATATACATATGTATGATAATACTTATCCCTCCTTAAAAAAAATGTGGGGAAGGATGGCAAAAAAAGAATAGTTGGTGATAATATATTGTCAGCCACATTGCCCAAACAGTTAACTTACTTACTTACTTATACTCACGGCTTAATACTTAATTTATTCCCATTGGGGTAGGCAGAGACTATCGACCGCCACTTAGTACAATCTTGACAAACCTCTTACCCCTGTAACCTAAGTCACCATATACCACTCCCATGGTGTGATATGGGATAGTTCCATAGAAAATGCTGTAAAGATGAATTTCGAACCATGAAATATGTAACATAACATTATCTATTTTTATCAAAATCTTTAGACCCTTCTAAATGACGTCGGTATTTTGCCAGAGTTATATCAACGTAGTAAACAAAAAGTAATCACGTTAGCATTCAAAAATCTCTTTATTTTGTTTTCTCAAATATCCTTAGGATGCCACAAACCATATTTTTGAAGCCACAGTTAAGGTTTCTATTTCCAAGCCAATGTAGGACATTTACGCTCAACTAATTAAACCAGAATTATGCTGATGATGCAAAGTTTATTACTGGTGTAAAATTTATATCAGGTAAATGGTTCCTTTAATGCTTTATAGTGCTGGCTTATATTGTCACAACCCCTTTCTACCCACGGGTGGTCTTAAGAGCCGTAGTCGTACCATCTTCTCCCTATCAACTTCCAAATGTGGCTGAGGAAATTCTGGCTCTGAAACTCTGGCTACCCCTTTTTGGGTTTTATGGCCATGAGTTTATGTATGTATGTTAGGTTCCTGCCATGAATACAATAGACATCTGTGGTCCAATGACCTTGCGGTATGCAATATTGTCATTATTTTTCATATAAAATTAATATATATTTATCACTGTTGTGGCCACAGCTATTTCTGAATATGGCAATTATTAGGTACTGATGTATTTATTGAGATGGTGGTGAATTCGGTACGATAAATATTATATAGGATGTCCTTTAAATATCATGTTCATAACTTTGAAATTAAGATGGTTAGTATAATAGGTATCTGTCAAAATAAATGATGAATCGAGAGAGATTTCCAAATTTTCAATCAAAAAGGTAGTATTTATTTTCTGTTTGTTCCGGCCATTCATCTATGTTATGAAAGGTAGCTGCGCCCCCACTACCAAGAAAACGCTATTGACTGAAATTTCAAAACTATGTTAAATATTACTAAAGTTTATCTTCAAAAGTCGTTGAAGAAATAAGACATAAAGTTTAAGAAAGGCAAAGACCCGACACTAACTGAACTTTTGCCACATAAGTTACTCAGGTTAAGTGCCAACAAACTAGAATATATCTCAACAGTTATTACAAAAAATATATCCAACGAACAATCTCACGTAATAGTCAAAGTCATAAATAAGGCAAACGTGAGCCATACTATCTGAACACAAAATCTAAACTATTGTCCAATACAGAATGTTTAGTACAAGTGGACACATAATAATCTCGTAAGTAGGTAAAACATGGACAGTTGCTGTAACAAAAACAAATCACGGCAACAACTCAGTCTCAGGAAGGCAAAACGAGTAAAGCACATTTACATCAGTCGGTGCCATATTCGTAACGCAACGAACCTTCGACGACAAATGGAAATAGCACACTTAATGTCGGTGTCACTCTAACTATTTACAACAATCGATTTGCATACGAAAACGATCATATGTCGGTCGGATATTTTCAACGAGCTCACCTAACAAGGAATTGTTATTTCTGCCGTTGTAAAGTATGTGTTACGTAAATTATAAACAAAGGTGCCAATACTATAACCGTCTAAGCTAAGTGTTGGAATTGATGTTTTCGTGGTACTGCCTTGTTAACTTTTGAAGGTATTCAAATACAAAACTGATTATATTCAAGTATCATCTGAATATGCATCATACAATATAGTGACACTGAGAGATTTACAGCAATTATAATAAAAGACAAAGGGAAAGAGAGTCAGGGCAAATGTAAAATATATATTAAATTCATGTTTAGTATATCCAATATTTATTAGCTGTGTAGTGTCTGCTTAGAATAGCACTACCCCATTTCTTCCGGTGGGTGTACGTAAGAGGCGACTAACGGTATTGGGGCTTTTTAAGGGATTTTTGGGCGATGCGGTTGGAGAACCATCACCAACAACCTTTATTTCACCATCTTTTCCCCACTCAGCTTCCAAAAGTGGCTGAGGAATTTATAATTTCTCAGCTCTGGCTACTCCTTTAAGGGATTTATAGCCGTGAGTATATGTATGTATATTACTATTATCAATATTAAAAAAATAAATTAATAGTTTAAAAAACACTAAAAAACACGCTTTTATAAGTGCACTTAAAAGTTAAAAATAAATTACGGGTCGTTCAAGTTGTCTCTATTTCTGTGCTGAAGTGTAAACTATGTGCTTTAAATTATAATATTTGATTGTAAAAGCGTGGGGCGCTGGAGCAGAAAAGTGGTGCTGCAACTCTAGTTAGAGTACCGATCTCTGTAACCTGCTTCCCGAAACATCGCTTAACTTGATTTCTTAGCAAGGTAAACTAAAAATCTTTCCTTTTCCAGCGCCCCACGCTTTTACAATCAAATATTATAATGAAAGGACATAGTTTACACTTCAGCCCAGAAATAGAGACAACATGAACGACCCGTAATTTATTTTTAACTTTTAAGTGCACTTATAAAAGCGTGTTTTTTAGTGTTTTTTAAACTATTAATTTATTTTATGCTTTTTAGTCTTTGCTAATGACATATTTCGCAAGGCACGTAAAGCCGTTGGTGCCGGTTGTTATCGTAAGATAGCAGTCGTCAAGCTTTGTCACAGACTTAAACGGGCGGCTTGATAACATCTAACGGTAAGGTGACCACTAGACTTACACACCTCCACCAACCCGGCTGGCCCCCGTGGTGAAGTATGGCTAATACCTTCCTCACGGAAGAGTCCCGTGCCCAGCAGTGGGACGTTATGGGTTGGTAACGATACATCGTATGCTAATATTCATAATGAAGTTCCAGTTTAAATCTTCCGGCTCCATCATCAGATCAGTTCGATAGTACCATATTATTATATTCAGACCTTGAACCTAATCGTGGTCAATGTTCATTACAAGACCTTTCTAACAAGTCCAAACACGGCTATGATACGATATTTCATCATGGAATGCTAGTGCCTATTTTCCGGCTTCATCATCAGACCTTGAAACCTAATCATGGTCAACGTTCATTACAAGACCTTTTTAACAAGTCCAAACACGGCTATGATACGATCATCCATCATGAAGTTCCAGTTCATATCTTCCGGCTCCATCATCAGATCAGCTCGACAGTACCATAATATTGTATTGTCATCGAAATCACATACAACTGCCAAATTTCATAAAGCTATGACCTTTAGAAGATGGTTAAATTAGTTGTCTTAGATTTGATTACATAGTTACATACATACAGGTCGACCTAATAAAAGCGTGTTAATGATGGGTTATTTACAAGATTTTAATGATGGAAAAAATTACTAATGATGCAAAGCCTGGAGGTCGACTAATAGATATGTGTAAAGGTTTTTCACATGTACTTATATTATAATAAATAGTTTAATTTAGAATATTCAGTACTATTTATAGAGCTGATATTGATAAGATACTGTAATATAATATTTCAATGTATTTTTTTCTAACGTTTTTGCATGCTATCAATGTAAGGTTTATTAAAATGCTATTACAAATTGAATGCTTTTTGTCGACGAACAAATTTAAAAAAGATGTTTTTATTCTTCTATTTTGTAAATTTTTATCGTTCTGAATCAAAAACACATGCAATGCTTAACTATTTAATAACTTTGAAAGAAATTAAAATTAATGTGAAAGATCGCTATTAACAGTAAAATTTATGAAAACATGCAACTTACTTCCTTACTTATACTCACGCCCATTATTCCCATTGCGGTAGGCAGAGACTATCGACCGCATAGAAACATAAAACATAGAACTTTGAAGAATACGAAACTAAAACCTGATAATTAATCCATACTTGAATCAGTAATCTCTAATAGCTGCTTGTGATTTCAAGCCATGTTACTAAAGTATACCCAGCAGACAACCCGACCCATCGAGTTTAAAAGGACCAACTTTATGTGTGTATGTTTTTAGCCCGATAACTATCCCAGACTAATTGGTTTTACTGATAAATCTAACACCTAGAGACTAGTGCCTCATAAACACTGAACGTTAACAACTGTAGATCACTATTTTAGATGAATCTCAGCTACTACAAATTGAATAACACTTGCAAAATTAACAAAACAGTAGTATTTTAATCATATTTTGTATCAGACTTTACATAAAGTGTTTGTTTGTTTGAATGTACTTATGGTTTACACTATAAGGTAATTTCAAAAAAATAATAATTTACTTCAAAGCTACGTTTATGAGGTAGTTTACAGATAAAGTAGACAAGTAATTATATTAAAATATGCTTTAACTGTCGTACAAAGTCGTATGACAAGGAAAGATCGCAAAGAGTATATAGATCGATAGTCTTTGCCGACCTCAGTGGGCATAATGGCGTTAGTATAAGATATAGTAAGAATGGTCAAAACTACAAACTATCACGAAAACTATGACCTGATTCTTTCTAAATAATATTAGTAAAGCGAAACCGCGGCAAAACACACATTCAGTACAAAATAGAAGCGAGATTTTTGAAAGAGATTGCAGAATGTTTAGGAGTCTTGCGGTACTTGATCAACTAGATACGACCAAGTATTACTGCGGGCTATTTGTTACATAAATATTACACGGTAATTGTATTGCTTCACATCAGTTTTACTAAAGCTACATTTTTGGATATACTAAATATGAATTTAGTATTGAGACATTCCATGCTTAAAAAATACTAATTTTGGAGGAAAATCCAACATCTAAGTCTTTATTGTTATATACGTAAGATTTTTAAATAAAATCATAAAATAACTAACATAAAATCACTTCCTCGTAGAGGTACTAATACTTCTTAACGTCACGTGACTTTGTCACCTGGTGTTCAGAGTACCCACGTTTTGCTTGGACAGTGTACCCACGTGATAGGGGGCAGGCCTATCGCCGTTTTGTACGAATACACTGTCACATGACTAAGTACAACTCAGCCATGTGGGTTTCCTCACAATGTTTTCCCTCACCTATAACAACCGTGATAAATAAACCACACATATGTCTTTATAAAAGACAAATTGGTGTAGGCCCGACCCGGGATTTGTACACTAGTCGTTTCCACGGTAACCGGGTGTTCTACCCATTGAGCTATCACGGTTACCCAAAAATGATTACGAAATTTTCTACTCTTCCTATCTGGCTACTCTATGGAATTTATAGCTAAGATGATTATGGGTTTAATAGTGAGTATAGGTATAACAAACTATACAATCCACCTGTGTAACATAACTGCTCTTAAAACTTACATAATGCATTTATGTACCAGGAGCAATAATGTATATTTATTGGAATATTATGAAACTGTGTGATTGCTACACCCACGTCATCAATTTTGTGAATGGACCGCCATTTGAGGAGGCAACACAAACCTTTGGCACTACTAATAGGAAACGTACCGTTTTCGTAATTTCGATGTTACCTGTCCTTTGCAGACTTTATAAAGAAGGAAAGAGATATCTGATTCTTAATTTCATTCAATTAAAACTTGTGTCAGCTAAGTCGTTAGCGAATCTTGCAATGTGCTTGCGCCTACGTAGGATGGTTTGAGGTCGCCTACTTTCATTCAGTCATGTTTGGAACTTTATCGAAAATCCATCCTAATTTTGTAAGCTTTTTAACACGCTTTTATTAGGTCGACCTGTATGTATGTAACTATGTAATCAAATCTAAGAAACTCAATTTAACCGTCTTCTAAAGGTCATAGCGTTATGAAAATTGGCAGTTGTATGTGATTTCGATGACAATACAATAATATGGTACTGTCGAGCTGATCTGATGATGAAGCCGGAAGATATGAACTGGAACTTCATGATGGATGATCGTATCATAGCCGTGTTTGGACTTGTTAAAAAGGTCTTGTAATGAACGTTGACCATGATCAGGTTTCAAGGTCTGATGATGAAGCGGGAAGATAGGCACTAGCATTCCATGATGAAATATCGTATCATAGCCGTGTTTGGACTTGTTAGAAAGGTCTTGTAATGAACCTTGACCACGATTAGGTTTCAAGGTCTGAATACAATAATATTGTACTGTCGAGCTCATCTGATGATGGAGCCGGAAGATATTAACTGGAACTTTATGATGGATGATCGTATTATAGCCGTATTTGGACTTGTTAGAAAGGTCTTGTAATGAAATTGACCACGAAATAAACTTTGACCACGATTAGGTTTCAAGGTCTGAACACAATAATATAGTTCTATCGAACTGATCTGATGGTGGAGCCGGAAGATTCGAACTGGAATTTAATTATGAATATTAGCATACGATGTATCGTTACCAACCCAAAACGTCCCACTGCTGGGCACGGGTCTCTTCCGTGAGGAAGGTATTAGCCATACTTCACCACAGGGACCAGCCGGGTCGGTGGAGGTTTGTTAGGCTAGTGGTCACCTTACCGTTAGATGTTATCAAGCCGCCCGTTTGTGCCATTAGCAAAGACTAAAAAGCATAAAATAAATTAATAGTTTAAAAAACACTAAAAAACACGCTTTTATAAGTGCACTTAAAAGTCAAAAATAAATTACGGGTCGTTCAAGTTGTCTCTATTTCTGGGCTGAAGTGTAAACTATGTGCTTTTAATTATAATATTTGATTGTAAAAGCGTGGGGCGTTGGAAAATGAAAGATTTTTTGTTTACCTTGATAAGAAATCAAGTTAAGCGATGTTTCGGGAAGCAGGTTACAGAGATCGGCACTCTAACTAGAGTTGCAGCACCACTAGTTGGAGGCTCTATATTAAACAGTCTGTTCAAAGTACTAGTCAACAGTGGCAAAATGTAGAGTTCTTGTTCGTGTATTTGTTTACAAGAAAGTTTTTCCTGCTCCAACGTCCCACGCTTTTAGAATCAAATATTATAATTAAAAGCACATAGTTTACACTTCAGCCCAGAAATAGAGACAACTTGAACGACCCGTAATTTATTTTTGACTTTTAAGTGCACTTATAAAAGCGTGTTTTTTAGTGTTTTTTAAACTATTAATTTTTATGATTGTCCTTGTAGTAATCTTTTACTTTTAAGAACTTAACAAGTTAAGTATTTAAAAAGCGGCTTTATAGTACGAAGTCATAAAATACAAAAAAAAACAAATACTACTTAGTGGTTGCCTTTTAATTACAATATTTTTCATAAAAACTTTATTTATATATTTTTTTATAATTTCTGATTTTAATGTACTAAATAAAAATAGGAACAAACTAATTGAACTTATAGAAACAAACAAAAGTTTCGTTTGGATTGGAATAGTAATTCGATTCGACTATTTCATTCGAGCGGACTGGTTCAAGTGGAATTCCAGATTTATTGTAAGAGTGGCGAGAACCGTTCTCTATCGAGACACGGACGTCTCGCCTCGTCCACCATCATTAATTAAATTGATACGAAATAATATTCAAACAACGTTCATTAAACGTTTTAAATCATCTAACCGGACAACTTTGTTCGAGATGCGGCGACCAAAATATTCCCGATCGTACATTGACACGTGCTGAACCTGTTTTTAGGTGACTTTTACTGAATGGTCGCTTCCTTCGGCTGTCGGTATAAATTTAAATGTTGCAATTAATTCATGGCTAGATACCTAGTACCTTGGCTTTTATGAATGGAATAGAAGGTGTGTTAGTGTGGTTGGTGACCGCACGCACACATGCATAGGTTGTATTTGCATACTGACCTGGGAGTGTCACGTGCTTCGGCAGGTTTTCATGTTAGCAATCTAGTTGGCTTTAATTTGTTCCAATTACACAAAACTAAATGGATTTTAGTAATGAAAACCATCATTTTTTATTGTCTTTAATTTGCCTTAATATCTTCGGGGCAATATTATTTTTGACAACACCGCGTATATCATACTTTATACTGTTTTAAGTGATCTAGAAATATATTCGAAAGAAACATAATTAAAGCTTCATCATGCCAACCGGGGTCATCCCTATTAAATCAGGAAACAGACATTTATACCATGATTTTAGTTGTTGTTTCAAAGTATTTGATTTTATTTATATGTATGTGTTATGTGTATAGCTGTGTAGTGTCGGCTTAGAATAGCACTACCCCATTTCTTCCGATGGGTGTACGTAAGAGGCGACTAACGGTATTGGGGCTTTAAAGGGATTATTGGGCGATGCGGTTGGAGACCCATCACCAACAACCTTTATTTTACCATCTTTTCCCTACTCAACTTCCAAAAGTGGCTGAGGAATTTCTCATTCCTTAGCTCTGGCTACCCCATCAAGGGATTTATAGCCGTGAGTATAAGTATGTATGTATGTATGTGACCAGTATGATATTAAAAATACAGTTGACTTATAAGAACATACCAAGTTATCATATAAGTACTATTTTTGAGTCGAACGGTTATTTTTAAAAGTTTCTCAAGTATATTTATACAATATAGTATTCAAACATAATTTAAAAAAGTTATTTTTGTGAACATATTGGTTATTAAATGTTCTATGTATGATCTGCTATTAAAACTTTCTTCTGTTTAGAACAACAAGTGAATCTATTAATTGGAAGTCCTCGACTTCTTTTCATAGCCTGTCCTGAATATGGGAACATGGTCATAGTCTACCACGGTGTCTTAGGGTGGAGTTTTCAGGATTTAACGACCTATTCCTACTTCCTTGATAGTATTCACGTATCCTAATTTAAAAGCTGAGCTAATCGAAGCTTGGATTCATCTTAACTGAAAGATAATAATCTGATTTTGCCCTCATAATCCTAATGAGACTGCAGTTATTCACAAACGGTTAGTTACCCCTCAGGAATCGAACCCAAAACCTCAGGATTTAAATCCAAATATACACGAATCAAATAACTATACAATAACAAACGCAGCAACAATATTTCATCTAAACCACTATTTGTTATATGTTATGTCCAATTAAGGGGTTCGATGAAAATCGTTATTAATATTTATTCATAGCTACTTTCTATTTTTAGTGGAACCAAGTAGATTAATATATTTTTATATTATTCCTCTGTCATCAACTAAACATTTATACGAGCGGCGTTTTCTGAACAGTTATATTCACGAAAACAAAACAAGTTAACGATGTTCGTGTTCCTCATACATACAAACTGACATTAAGATATCTCTGGTTCACGCGAGCTTTGCGCACGCGTCGTCATTTCCGGACACAGCCTCTTTGCGCCAGACGAGACGCCTCAAGTTTTGCAACGAAGAAGAATTACTGCTAATTCATAATAGTCAGTTTCACAAAGTGTGACTAACAAACACAAAACAAGGCTATGAAACGTGTTGGCGGTTTTAAATCGATGTAACAAAATATATGGCTTGCGCAATTATTGGCCCCATCTCAGATAATCTATGAAGCTGGGTGTTAATTAGACGGGCGCCTACTTCGATTCGCTTAAATTTCGCAGCAACACGACGACGCGACGAATATGTAATTATCACATGGATATTGATTAGGTTTCATATCCATTCGGTAATTACTGGGATTGCATTGTCCGAATAAAAGAAATCTAAGTATCTAAATCTACTGGATTAATATAAACATTATTGACTTTTACTTGGATGCAATTTGGTGTAGATCTTTTTGCGACATCCTGATACACCAATTTGGATGTAGTATTTTGGATGGCAACTTGGACACATATAAATGAGGCATAATCAAAACTGCAAGTTATGATGAAATAGCAATTGCTTATGTTAACAGTTTGACGTACTTTCTTCTAGTGGAAGATGTCTGCGTTTAGAAGAGGTTTATGAGATTGGAGTGAGCACTTAAGTATAAGACGGCTATCTGGCGCCAAAAGCAGTGTCTTTCTATCGGGTTGTAACAGTTATTGCATAGACATAAAGATGAAACACTGTTTATTCTTTTGTTGGTTACAATTTCGTGGATTTTTATATGTATGCGATGACACAGCAACAGAAAAACCATAAAACTGTTAAGAAAAAGTGTAAATATTGCTGACTGTTAGGAATGTTTCGATACTTTGAGAATATTTTATTGCTTGTTATTTTAGTAAGTGAGTGTATTGCGGCTCCTGCAGGTTTGATGAGAGATACAGTTAGCAACTTATACTAACAATATTTTGTCAATTTTTTTTCTTTCGACCGTTAAAGTGAATAAATTGTTTATTCTCCTAAGATTTTTTTCCTTTTTTGCATATTTTTAGGCAAGTTTGGTTTCTTATTAATTAAAATTGTTTTAACTTAAGAAATTTATGACGGTCATAAAATTTACTAAGGTGTTAATGAGGGCAACAAATATAGTGATGTTAAAAAATAGTGATTCTTTATTAAACCGATAAAAAAGGACAAAATTAATTATTTAAATAATATTTTTTGGTACAGTGTCAGCTTAGAAAACAATGATAGGTATCTTGAGCTTATTTGGTGACTGATAGACGATTAAGTTACTTCTTTTTGGGGTTACGGGAGGTATTTTAATAGTCAAAAGAACAGTGAACCAACCACGCGATTGCATCTTTTCGCTATGCGCCGGTTTGAATCTGAATGGACAATGGACAGTGTAATTCAAGATGTAAAGAGTGAGCAACCATTAATCAAATCGATGAAATGGACGATAAAATTCATTTTTGAACTTTCTACGTAGTATTGAAAGTGAAGTAGTGTTGCAATATAGTATATCGGTGTCTGTAGGCGTGCAACGGAGCTATATGGCGCCAATCATTTGTTCTTGTCGACGGTCGTCGCGTGCGCCTCATTACCACCTTCTACGAAATAAAGTTTCTATGGAGTGGTTTCATCTTGATTGTAGTTTTAGACTTTTTAGGGTTCCGTACGAAAAATATACCAAAATAATAATCTTGGGGTAATAATAAGGGTCTGACTAAATATAACAAATATTTATAACAGTTTTCATTAGGTAGCATTTATTGTGTTAGATAGACTAAGTAAGGTATTAAACGGTGAGACATAACGAATCCCTCATTGTAAAGATATTTGAAGAGCATATCTTCTGCAGTAGACAATTATTTGTTGAAACTGGCTCGATAGAGTAGGTATGTTAAAAAAATGAGTGTAGACGAAGCTCGAGAATTTTAATAGAATCGAACTAAGTAGCGATCGATAGTCTCTGCTTATACAAGTGGAAACTAATAGCGCGAGTATATGTATGTAAATGAATATGACTAACAAACTATACGATCTCTTTATTCACCATCGATTTTCAGGCCAAATAAACGGATTAATTTATTTCATAGTCCTAGAATAATTGACAAAGATATAGATATAGAATAGATATAGATAGAATAATTAACAATTTGACAAAGAGTAATTAATAAAATGAATTTAAATAATACAACTCGAGTTATAGACATTGACTAATTCATAAATGTAAATGAAGAAAATGAGGGGAATGAAACTGACACTGAGTGGAACCGATAGAAGTTGTCCACTCATCGATATTCGACTATAATTTCCTTGATAAATAATACTAAAGGAAAATAGTATTCTCAATTTAACCACAGACTAAGATAGTTGAAACAGTGAGTGTGTGTGTGTGTGTGTAATAAGAAAAACTTTATGAACTTTTGCGTATAAAAATAAGTGTGCATAATTTCACACTCAGTTCAATTCTCCGTACTAATGTTTCCAAAATGTTCGCTTCACACTGACATTACCTAAGTAATCAGAGACTAAGAATGTAGTATAATTGATAGTTAATATATTTACTAAAGTTTATTAACCAACAGCTAGTGTTTAACTGACACATAAGTTTTTGATCAACATCAACCGTTGTTCATAAACACGAATTAGGTAACAAGTGAAACTACTCGATGTGGCTTAGCCTGGTTGTATAAAAAGTAGTTGAATTTCAACAGGACGATTGCGTGATGATAATGAGGGGGTGTTTCATAAACAAAATGGCGGGCGGAGCTGCTACTGGCCACGCCCTGCCCCCCTCTTCATACCCCTGCAACACTTTGCGCATGAGTGCACAATATGCAATTAATACTAAGGTCGTTTGGTTGCTAGATGACTAGCTTCTGGTTGCGGAGGTCGCGGGTTCCTAGTGGAGCATTGATGTATGTGGTGGATATGAATGTGTCTTGCTTGGTCTTGGATATTATATATTGTTAAATATATCATCTAGTTAATATACCTATACAACAGGTCGTTGTTTTTTTTTCTAGTGGCTAACATAGTCGGTGTAAAATGCGTGTACCTATATATTTATTTATTTATATATTTACTTGTACAATTTGCTGAGAGCAGCAGTTTCCAGTGGTGGTTGCGGATGATTGCATTATCTGACTTAATTTAAGAAAACATTTATAATACTATCCATAATTTGCATAATACGAGGTATCGTGGACAGAATGATAAATAGCTATTATTATTTTACAGTTATAAAAGAAAAAAAAGTGAGGCATGAAGTTTTTAGACCACCGGTTTTGATAAGGTAATTAGGTATATAATAAATTATATTATAAGACTTTAGTAGAAACACGTGGAAAGATGGATTAATGGATTTCTTAATACGACTAGTAAAAATCTTAAAGTAAAAAAGACAACTATAAGATTTCATATAATCAGTATATTTGTTTCTATTGGGGAAGGCAACTATTAGCAATCGCCACATTTTACGTTCCAAGCAAATATCTCGATCCGTTTTCAATACCTGCCTTTCGGAGCACATTGTCTATTTGACCTTAATGAATTCTGCGTGGTTTTGCTCTAATGACATTACCATCCATATGGGCTCTGTACATCACGTAACTTTCTATTTAGTACTCTATTAGGTAAAAATAACCAAATAAGCTAAATATGTTAATCCGTTACTTCTCCACACATTGGCATGTCATTACTTCAGCTTAAATTTCAATTCATATCACTGTTACGTAGTTTTATATTACTATTTCGAAGTAAATGAAACGTATATCTGGGGTGAATCTGTTTATTGAGCCTTATGATGTAATGAATCTACATTAGCATCTTACTCGAAAATTTAAACAGTAAGCGACTGTTCTCAAACAACTTTCCGTCATGTTGACCACCATAAAAGGCGGGCACACCGATGAATAGGAAGCCAAACATTAATGATTTTCATTCATTTACATTTCACATTAACGAAATGATTGAAAACGAACGCTAACACAGGGACCACATAGCTACTCGTCCCCTACTAATTAGGAAGTCGACTGGACAAATATATCGCCTTTTATGGTCGCGACGGGTATAAAGTGTACTGATTAGTAAATAAACAGAACGTAAGATATAGAAGCGGAGATGAATCAGCTCTCGATCCGTCCATGATTAGAAGCGATTAACATGCGTTTGTGCATATATGGCGCCACTAAATCTCTACGTAGGAGGTGGGAGGGTCGCTTCGGTTATTGTCTTACAATGCTTTATGGTATTATAATATAAGTCCATTGAACACTATTTATGTAAATTCAATTGAAAATTCAATTTGTCCGTTGTAATTGTATTCATAGAGGGAAATTAGTCTCCGTTAGAGCGCGACAATCATAACAACCTGTTATTGCGCGAGCGGCCGGTCTCGGCTCTGAGCCCCTTGTGGGGAAAATACTGGAAACCTTTGATCAAGTCACTCTTATCAATTAAATGACGTCAATCTTACACCTGCATATATTTACATCTATTATGTTCTACTCGATGAAGTACTTTTATACCGCGGCTTTCACTGAGTGGGAAATGAAACTTTTATGCAAGAATTAAGCTATCTTTATTAATTCTAATTCGCTCAACTATTTCTTGAATATATAATCAACGATTCCTTGTACACTTTTAAAAGCTGAGGGGTGAAGATACGGAGAAATTAAGAAATATTTGCAATAGTTTTCCGCCTCATTGATTTAGCGGTAGAGCTTTCGGCTCACAATTTGGGGATCTGGGATTTGATTTTCTTCTTGGCTTTGTTGATGCTAAAGTAATTAAGGTGTTTGGTGATGGGGCTCCAGCGTCAACACCCAACAATTACTTAAAAGGCCTAAATAAACTCTGTCGCCTCTAATAATACCCGCGAAAAAAAAGAATAAATGCTTTTACTTTGATAATTGCTATAGAATGACCAAATGTGCTTCTATATAACATGCCCAAAAATTAGCGGTAGGCCGTCCACTATAAGATTCATCATTATTTTACAACATACTTCATTCATTCCATATGTCTTGAATAAGGCATAATATTCTTGTTGCCTAAGAATGAAAATAATTTCTAGTCAATAATTACCGGGTTACTTTTATCACAACCGCTATTATTCAACTATAATATCTCTCTTTAATACCTAGTCAACGAAATTGTGTCGAAACTAACCATAACCTTTTAACCCATTGTATTTTACTAATGAAATGTTTCAGAAATAATCCTTATTCTTGCATTTTGGGGAAGATCGTATACGTAAAATGGTAAAAAAACACGAGACCATATGCTCAGATCGTGCTCAGTTAAGTGGAAATCGCGCGAACGAACGCTATGCTTTATTGTTCCAATGACAGAGTAATGTATGGTCAGAGCTGGCGATAGCATCTCGACGCGATCCCACTGCGCAGGATATCAGCGGGAACAAACCGATAACCTCCGACTTTGACTGAATATCACTATAACTTATCGGTTGATCAACACTTTGCCACCTTGCTGCAAACTCATTTTATTGAACCTGGCGCCACCACCAACTTTCACGAACACACAATAACTGAGAACAACTATACCATTAATTTTATAGCATGACAGTTACTTAGTACTAGATATTATTTGGTGCGGCATAACTGTAGTGGTAGTCGTAAATTCCGAGAGATGAGCCACTTAACGCGAGAGCGCTAGTCGTCCAAACCGTATTTGCTCGTTACCAGAGTACACTGGGAGCTCTCCTAACGAAAGAAATGTTCCCACAGTCGTCGATCACCACAAAAACTAATAGTGTCTACGAATTAACACGTCCGTATGTTTGTGTGTAGGAAAACACTCGTTGAAGCGGGGAAGGAGAGCCCTCGTGCTGACGGAGTGGCTGTCTGTCTGTCGCGGGCTCGATCGCCCGTCCTCGCGTCAGATAGCTACCATTCTTTCGTTTGTATCAAACTATGCTCTTGACATTACAGACATAAACGGACAGCTCTACAGTAAACATACTTTGTTGCTTTTCTTTTAAACACTAGTCATAATTTATAATATTTTTGATATCAAAGGCAAAACTTATGCAATGTTTATTGAATTATTGGTCAAAATAAGTATAAACCAGTCGGCACCAATCGTGACACAACAAATACGGTGATGATTATATTCTTCCGCTATTCCTTTACTATTCAGATTCGAATATTCACGACATTCTGTATGATTACCAAGGTGTGAATAAATCAAGCTTTACTGGTATATGGGCATTTTAATTATTGATTTATTGTGGCGCTCGGCTCGCCTGCCACGCCACTAATTGGTGGTGACACGAGGCTCGCGTGACCGTGCTGCCGTCCTCGCGATCAATGCGACCAAATATTTCTAGAAAGTAGCGCTCACTTCTACAATTTATTTTAACTATCCACTTGCTTTTGTCATATATCCTGACAATTAATTGAGGTGGCTGCAATTGATTACCTTTGAAACAAAATGCATTGTGCAGTAAAGTTTCTTCACAATTTCAAATAATGCATAATTAACAGAACTTATTTGCAAGACATTTACAGCTTGTTTTAGGTCCGAGTAAATGAACAAACACGAATGAATACCTTTAGCCGTCAAATAGCGAGTTATTGTTGTGCAGGCCTATTTAAATAATGGCCTATTAGAATATCTATTCATGTGTCAAACACAAGGATATTTAGTCATCTTGGCAGCTCACTGTCGGCCGCGAACATCCAACCAAATGATTGTTTTGTGGCACTTGTGCTGCAGGTAATCTCGGGGGCATTTTGCAGTGAACAGTAGATTGCTTGCTCTTGACTTAGTCGACACAAGCAGGTCACTGATGACCTACAGTGCACGCCAAACAAATATGCTTTAACCTGTTCGTCCGCAAACATCGCATTCCACTACTTAGCTAATACTCGAAAGCTAACAATTTATTTAAAAATACTTTTGACTTTAATGAAATAATTATTAAATTATAAGTGATTGATTTTGATTTTATTAAAATTTAAACATTCATGTATATGTATCGTAAAAACAATTAGCTAATAGTGGAGGATACACCGAAGCATTCCAATGTAGTAAGTAAATGACGGGGATCGTAGCAGAGACGAGCACGTACTTGGCGTTCGTTTAAATATTTTAGTAGCGACAGAAAGACAAACACAACCTTTTGTTGGAGGTTAAACGTGTGTGAAGAGAGTTTTCGAGTCACCCGCGAGCGTGCGTGGTTACACATTAGCACAACTGCACGTTAAACATTTCACTCTACTACTCCTTTCTAGTGTCAATATAAATTATTCCAAATTTATAAAGCAATTTTCCTAGGGAAATATCGGCTTGTTACTCTTTCTTCATTAGATTGCAATTAAGCAAATTATATGCAGTTAACTAGAAAGTTAATGTAAGTACTTTTTGGTAAGAAAGAAAAAAGAAAGAAAATGCATTTATTTATATTAACTGGTAAGCAGTGCTGTATTTAAATGTTTATTTAAGAATGATATGAGGCGATCTGCATTGCTGATTTATGGATGATCAATGCCATAGTTGAACGCTGGCCTAATAATAATAAAATAATTTCTTTTTCGGCCATGGGAGAGGCAAGGAACTAAGTCATTCCCAAAATAATAATAATAAAATTACATTAATTAAATTATTATCGATAGTCTCTGCCTACCCCAATGGGAACTAACGGCGTGAGAATATGTATGTATGTATGTATGTAAAATTACACAAATTCAGTTCAATAATTACAAAATCATTACTTAATAATTAGTCCAACCCAGTGTTTGAAGATGGGACAGTCCACCTTGTCAGCAATAACCCTTAGGACACTGTTGGAGCTGGCCTGCACCCTGCTTAGTAGGGACGCCATTCTTTTCAATGCCTAGCCCAAAGAATTGCTGAAACTAGGGGCACTGGTAAGGCCCATTGACAAACAATCCATAGCCGTTCACGCTCGAAAGTTTTGGAGTGGCGGCCACGTATCGGAGGAAATAGTGTGGTTAGGCCCCTCAAAATGCGGACTGGCCATTTAATGAAGTTCACGGGAAGCCAATTGATGAGGGCAGCGTAAGACTGATCGTTGTTGTCATCTTTATGAAACCTATGAGAGAAGGCCTATGTATACTAGTGGACGTTATTTATCTAAAGAGGTTTGTGATGACCATAATGAAATAACAATCACCAATCTCATTCTGTTTGCTCTTATAATCGAAACAAAGTTACCCTAACTGAAATTTTATTTTGCTAAAAACAAATTTTGTACGTATAACTTCACGAGTCACAGGCTTGACATGATACAAAATATGCATATAATATCAGCAATGGATATTAAAGTATAATTTGCTTCTCTGCTATTTTGTTTTACTATCATTCAATATTATAAACTACTGTACTGTACATTACCCATTTAATGTAAATTTGATCCATCAAACGCACTATTTAATTCACTTTTATTGAAATGCACAAATACACTTACATTTCATTTACATGTTTTAAAGCAGGCTCAGTTTAATTGGCAAGCTGCATTTCACTGGCTGTTCATTCATGAGATTGTTGGAGACGATCTCCACATTTTCACAAGTTTACGAGTGACCAGTTATTTCGGTGAGCCTTTATCGGACCCCATCTCAAAGTGGAAGTCTAACGACAATCGGCACGTAATTTTATAGTTGCAGTAAAAGTTACGAGTCGATGCTTCAAGATAAGCTATAACTTTGTGACATTACGGCCGCCGATAGCATCTCTAAACTCAAAAACTTTGGTCAGTCCTCTGCCGATTAATGAATGATTATTATCACACTTGCTTTAATTGCTACTAAGGCGAATATTTGAGATGGTTTGGTGTCCGGAACAATGTTATGATAATGAGATGCGTAATTCAAAGCTGTCAACGAGTCGGCGCCATGTTAGGTGTTGCAATAACATTCCAGGTTTATATCGGCACCACTCGTATCTCTGATATTACTGTATCGTTAATAGTACAACAAGGGAGACATAATGTCGCTTGATAAAATGATATCGCCATATCGCGCTCATACACTACATCTTGGACTCTTATATTATCTATCTTTTCTGGTATGTAAGAGTTTGGTCGTAGCTTAAAATCGCCAGTATCTGACTAGTTTTCCTTTGTGCATACCAGCAAATTAAATAGATTTGATACTTTACACCTACACACATACATATACCCACGGCTATAAATCCCTTATCGGGGTAGCCAGAGATTTGAAATGAGAAATTCCTAAGCCACTTTTGGAAGTTGATTGGGGAAAAGATGGTAATAATAAATGTTTTTGGTGACGGGTCTCCAACCACATCGCCCAAAATCACTTAAAAAGCCCCTTTACCCTTAGTCGCCTCTTACGATCACCCACGGGTAGAAATGGGGTAGTATTACTCTAAGCCGACACTACACGGCAATAGTAGTAGTATTATTTTAGTTATATTTAGTTATTTGTAGTTATATTTTATCTTGCACTTTATTGTACATTGCATTATGCTAGAATATTATTTGCTTACAGAGTACTAAAGTTTATTTTTAATTCAAACGAATACCTTACAAAAAGAGGTAGCTGGACCTTCGGCTCTACAATTCGTCAGCCAACTTTGGAAGTAACTTGGAAAATACATATAACCTTCCGCCACTAAGCTCTAATTTACTCAAAGGGCCCCCTCCCCGTACACGTAGCTACCCGTAGTCGTATTTTAGACCGTCCGCAGAAAGAAATAAGCGAAACTATACAAAGCCTATCAGTAACTCATCTCCTATCAGGTCATAATTGCTTTTATTTAATTTGCCAGTTAAATTGCTTTGAAGTTTTCTACGCCAATATTTAAGGTGTAATAAGTTTATAAAAATTGGACTTCATTAATTGCAATTTTTTCAATTACTTATTAGTACCCGAGTTTTGTACTATTATAGACCAGTGTATGTTAACCACCACAGATATATTCTTATCAATTACTAATTCACGTATAGGTGGAGTAGCACCACTGTAAATCTTTCATTTGGACATCCGATGAAATATAACATGCTTCACAATCTGATATGAAGCTCTTGATACTTGAGTGTGTTTCGCACTGGCCCACAGAACGTTACACTATTTCATGCACGCAGCCGACGCGGTGTCCATAAATTCATAAAATGTTAGATTGATTGAATATCGAAGCAAAAGATCAAGTAAAGTAAGTTATTCACAAGTTAAAACATATGAGTTCATTTTTTTCAATTGCAACAAAATAAAATTTGCTCGAAGTGTAATTGTCGACACTTCTAATGTCACGAGTTTTGCATAGATAAGACGTTATTCTTGAAATGTTATTCCTATCTCAACGCCATAAATAATTGATATTTTAATGTCACAAATGATCTGTATGTAGGCAACTAAGAGTGCCTACCATATGTAAATGCCTTTAATCAATAGATAGATCTTAGCAATTTTAAACTTTATTGCCAAGAGATATGAATTATTATTATCTGTGAGTTGTATAGTGAATAAGCCGTCGCGCATCCAGAGGGCATCCGCAACGTGTTTCTCAAGCGAGGGCCACGGCCGCGCCTAGTCCATAACTTATCGTATGTAATAAAATTAAATGTAACACATTTCTCTTTTTCAAGTAATCTTCATAATTTATACACATTTTTATTTCGCTACGTATATCGGCGCCCGCGGGTATGCTCGGCGACGAAGCTGCCAAAATTGGTCACGATTACCAATTTTAACCATACATTATTCACTCTATGCTCCGACAAACAATACAAGAGAATTAATTTACCTTGAATATGACTTATGTTCGTTTGTTTTGTAAAACATAAACTATTTTAATGTAAATGAAGTCATAGTATGACTAGTCCGTAGCCCTGTTCTCAGTCACATACAAAATAAGTAGGTCTTTATAATCAATAACCATTGACAACATTCATCAGTCTCCGGCGCAAATCAAATTATTCATCTTCGACATCTGCACACAATGCCTATTCAATTACGCAATGCATTAATTATGCAAAGCTTGATTTAGATAACATTTGCAAAATTGATCCGGAGCGGCCAATCAGTATTTTCATGACTCTCTAACATTACTTTTAATTAATGGAATCGTAACAAAGTTAATAAGAAACGTTTTGCAATGGCTACTTATCTATCAGAGTAATAGAATTACTGCTTTATATTTCCATTAACTGACAAACTTGTGACTGACGTAAGTCTGCCAAATACCAGTTGATGCAAGCATCACATAGTGTTTTTTAACAAAGGAAATGTGTATTATAATATATGTCATTGGCTGTGGTGACAATGATGACAAAGATAGAATCATGTCAGAAAATTTATTTATTTACGAGCAATGGTTATCGCAATCTTGGCCTTCTGAAACTTAGACTACCTAATCTAAGCATGCGATTCGTACAAATCCGAAACAGTCATTGCATAGTAAAAAACCTTCCTTCTACACTGTTACAAAGTTAAACAAATAAAAAAACAAAAGCAATCACAAGCCACATTGAAACTGCTAAGGTGAAGACGATTAACCGTATCATTCCAAATATCTAGCGCAATAGCCATCGGGAAGCCACGGTGATTTATATGAGCAACCAGTGGTTCCTAAACCTTGTTCCGACACGGGCGAGGGCAACCCCTGGCGCGCACCCACCGCGTCAGGTGTCCAGCGAATATTGCAATAAATACTAACTCTTATCGCAAATCAACTACGCAATTTGCTGCCCAACTTAACATGCTCTGATAGCGCTCGAGACAAATGGCAAAATGTTTTGAAATACTATTCTCTGTTGAGCATGTAGCTGAAGATTAGATTTTAGAAGCGGTTTGTAGTGGCTGGCTGGATAGTGTTCAAGTGTTTATTGAGATATTTTTTTGATATTTTATATAAAACTAAACGACTATTGTAAAAATTTGATGCACATTCGTTCTCACAACAAAACATAATGTTTTCGTATGTAAAGTCTATCTTCTTTTTCCATTTTATTACATTAATCAGATTAAAATTGACTTAAAGACTCTCAATACTCAAGCCTTCTTGCCGTATATCCCTGAAGGGGTTGGCGAAGGTACCAATACTTCTGAACATCACGTGACAGCGTCGGTGTTCCACCGCCGTTTTTTTCTGATACACTGTCACATGATAAAGTAAACTTATATGTGGGCTTCCTCACGTTATTTTAGCTCACCGTTAACAACTATGATAAATTAACCACACATATGACTTTGGAAAAGACAAATTGGTGTAAGCCCGACCCTGGATTTGAAATCAGTCTGTCTGTTTTGACGGGCGGGTGCTTTACGCATTGGATTAAAATTTACATATATATTTTATGAACGTCAATTCTGGCATAGAGCATACTCTTAAAGAACTAAAACCACAATTTAGCTTCTTTATATGGAAAGCAATATAAACTAAGTAAATAAACATAATTTTATATACCTCCGAATTACCTACCGAATTTGTATAAAATTCGGAGATAGGGAACGCGAACACTACTTAAAAGTGTAAAAGAAATAAAAGATAGAAGAATTTCGCACTGGCAGCCAATTGACACGGTAGCTCAATTGGCAGAGCGACGGGGGCGTATACCCGAGGTCGCGGGTTCGATTCCCGCCTGTGTCGAAATTTTTCTTTCCTTTATTTATTAGTAACTAGTGGATCAGGCCCAGCTTCGCACGGATAGCGTAGTTTTAAAAATATCTGAGGTTTCCTCAATCACTGCTGAACCTTCGTGAAATTTAGTGCAACTTATAGCATAGTAGTAGCATAATAATAGTGTAGCTTTGTGATTGTAAAAGCGCTTTAATGAAGGGTTCAGTATCTCCGAAAATAAAACCATGCAAACAAACAATCGGAGTTACAAACTTTGCATACATACAGGGAGTATATGTATACTCCCGGCTATCTTTTGCGCGCGCAACCATTACTAAAAAAATACCCTTATAGCATTCACGTGCGACGACAGGGCGCGATAGCTTATTTCATGTATAAGTTTGGTGTTTCTTTACCGATTTCTATGATTCTTTTTTTATTGAATAGGTAATAATGTAAACTTTTTTAAATGAGAGATGAATGAGAGAACTATAAACGTAAGAGTAAACAAATATAATCAGAATGCTCCGAACTGCTAAGCTATCAGGAATTACACGTGTTATTATGAGTCAACCATAAAAGATAGACATATGCTGCAGAGGGATATTTTTTAGAAAATTTTATATAAAATATTTCCGTGATACATGATTTCTATGTAACTATAACCACTAAGGCTAACCACGCGACGGAAGCTTAAAAAATGGAGTAATTTCCCCCGTTTTCCCAAAATTTCCCAAAATTCCCCTTCAGTACTCTGCTGAAAAGTACACTATAACCTGCCCAGGAGTATGAAGAATAATTCTACCAAGTTTCGTTAAAATCCGTCGAGTAGTTTTTGTTTCCATAAGGAACATACAAACCGACAGACAGACAGACAGACAAAAATTTCACTGATTGCATTTTTGGCATCAGTGTCGATCACTAATCACCCCCTGATAGTTATTTTGAAAATATATTTAATGTACAGAATTGACCTCTCTACAGATTTATTATAAGTATATAAGATAATCCCCACATGAGGTTTTCATGAACAAAAACATTCAAACTTTTTATTGGATTTTTGGGCGATGCGGTTGGAGACCCATTACCAAAAACCTTTATTTTACCGCCTTTTCCCCACTCAACTTCCAAAAGTTGCTGAGGAATTTCTAATTCCTTGGCTCTGACTACCCCTTCTAGGGAATTATAGCCGTGAGTATATGTATGTATGTATGTATATTACACAATAAATCGTCATGTAAGTCTTAGTCTAAGAATCTACATCCATATCTATCACACAATTTTTTTTCCTCAACTTTCGTATCTAGAAGATAGTCTTTTACCGACTAGAACACGAACGCGTCTTATTATCATTTTTGTAGGACATATTTTGCAAAATTTAGTCTTTAGGATATATTTTTGTCCATTACTAACAGTGCAATTATTTAGATTAACTGGCACCATAAAAATTATGATTTTTTAAAAATAGTCTAATTACTGAGGATATTCATCACTTTTGTAAACTCCAAGATATTAGTAACCTTGCATAGCTTGTTTCACCAACACATATTGATAAGCATTAATCGATGAACTAACCTGTTATTACTGCAAACGTTTTTATGCTCATATATTAATAAGAGATTCAGAACAAAGCTAAACTCTGTAACATTTATCATTTACACGAAGCTCAGTCAATTAAATTAAATCGGAGTACCGACAACAGCGCCCTCGTTCGAGATAAGAGATATTCTCAAGAGCAGGTTATTTATGACTGCGTAATTTGTATTTGTATGATTGTTTCTATTTGACTTATCTGTGAATTGATGGTATTTTATATCATCGTTTTCTATTAGGCAGAGGCGGCGTGAGTTTTGAAAAATATGCTATAGTAATTATTTAATTCAGTAAATAATATTAAATATTTAATGCTGATTAGTTTTTTTTTAGAATAGCACTACTCAATTTCTTCCCGCAAAGAAGCGAAAAAGAGTAGACCCATCATTCTTTTCCCCAAGCAACTTGAAAAAGTTATGAGAAATTGTGGAATCTGAAGCTCTAGCTCCTTTTCATTGCTCACTTTAAGACATAAAAAATAGACATTAGCTGCCTCCAGAAGATCACCAATTCTGGTAACAACAATTGTTAAGTGAAATACTAATCTGTTAGTAAAAATAAAAAAACAGGGTATCTGTTTTACATATGGAGCCCGCACTTTCGTTTATAGTATAGTATTTCTTAAACTAGAATATTTTATAAAAAGATAATAGTCTATTTTGTTCTTTTTTGTGATACATTTACTTTATGGTATAATTTTAAGGAAAAAAACTCAACGTTATTTAAAAACAATACTAACTGTAAGTTGTTTTAAAATGAATAACAACTATTATCCAAACAATAGGCTTGTCACAACTACGTCAAATAGTATGTTAACATAATTTAACTGTCACTGGAGCACTTCCCTTTTGTGGTATACACAAAATGCTCACATCATACATTCTCAAGAAATATTAAAAAGCATATTACACCAAAGTGAAGTTAAGCCAGAAAGAATGATTTTTAGTTGGATCATTTAGGCTCATACATTTTTCAGTGTTTAATAAATAATGCTTATTGCTCAGATTTTTCTTAATTTCAAGTCGATGAACCTATCCTCGGCATACTTTTTAATCTATTTTATTTACTAAAATCTCTAATTCTCTGCTTATAAAGCATTATTGAACATCAAGGGTACACCATACGCTGGCATATAAAATGGAACCCAAAATCAATTAACGCAATTCTTTATAAGCAATTTTATGGTTCGAGGCAGGATATTGACATGTTAGGTGTCTCATGCGCCGGACAAGGCTCTGCTTTTAACGCGCTAAACGTTTTATTCGTCCATCACAACATTATCCTTTCGACACGGTAGCACTAATTGGATATCACGTTTACTGTCTAAAAGAACAAATATATAGTGGAAAATTTCATTCGAAACATTTAAAAAGTTCTTATCTATTTATATTTAGAAATATAATATAGCGACATGATAGTCCAGTGGGTAGAACACCCGCCCGAAAAACAGAAGGGCGTGAGTTCCAATCCTGGGACGGGCCTACACCAATTTGTCTTTTCTAAAGTCATATGTGTGGTTAATTTATCATGGTTGCTAACGGTGAGGGAAAACATCGTGAGGAAACCCACATGGCTGAGTTGTACTTAGTCATGTGACAGTGTATTCGTACAAAACGGCGATAGGCCTGCCCCCTATCACGTGAGTACACTGTCTAAGCAAAACGTGGGTACCTTCTCTGGAAACTAGATGGCGCTTGCCATGTGAGTTCAGGAGTATTGGTACCTCTGCCAACCCTTTCGGGGATAAACGGCGTGAACGTTTATGTTTATGTTATGTTACAATATTAAAGTCTAACAATATTTATTTTTAATAATCATATTGATTACGGCCATGTTTTTGTCACTGTTTGTCCGAAAGTACGCAAGGCAATTACTTTCTTAACGTAAATTACGCTGGTGGAGGAGTATGAAATTTTGCAAGTTTATAGTTATATACTAGAAGTGTAAAAAGCTATTCATTTATTTTATGATGTATGTGAAATACATTATACTGATTAAAAATCATCATACGCATTACATACACGCACAATAGGAACTTTGTTGTTATTTTGAGAATAAATTAATAATAAAAGTTTTCTATATTATTTCTCTATAGTTATACTGAAATTATTAGAGACATTATTGCCGTATTTAGATCACAGGGCAAACTCTATCTTTTACTAACAAATGCCATATGAAATGATAAGGACGAATATATTTGCAGTTGTGATGGCTCGTTGATGTCTTTTCTTTGAACAATTGAATTCTAATGTTAAACTCAGTTTTAATAAACCGACTTAAAATTACGAAATTAACAAATTTTCATAATCATATCAAAATTATCATATCAAATCTCCGACAACTAAGCCACAACTTATGCTAAAATGAGTAATATACATAAAAGCAAGCTCAAGTTGTGATTTCTGAAATTCTGTAAGTTATGTCAAAAACTTTTCTTTTGTCACAATACAGATTTTGTTAGTATTTCATCTACATGGGTAATACCAGCCCTATCTGAGGGACTCTAGTATGCTGTATCATAAACGCATCAAAATTTACTATTCTGAACCACAGTAATTTTACAAAGTAGATAGTTACTTTAGTACATTTGTACTTGTAATGTTCAAAACAACAAAGAGTATAGAAACTAACATGAAGGTTGATGAAACACAAGTTCAAATTATTAAAAACCAATCTGTTCAAGAAACGCTTATGTTATGACAAGCGTTATAAAACCGTTAAATCGTTGGTTACTCCGAAGGTAATTAAAGGTTTTCTCTGCTACAAATGTTCGGTAATCGATATGAACTAAACATGGCTCGAGGGGACGCGACGGATCATACGATTACCAATCGTGTTTACTTTATATCATTACTCCATCAATCAAGATCCAATTTTGTTTTGAATAACTGTTAGTTAAACACTAACAATCGAAAGACTCATTCGCCCATCAATCAGATTCCTAGCGCTGTACTTCACGAATACTACTTCGCTTATGACTGATGGAAACATTCTCGAAGAGTTGATAGGAACCCCTATATCCGTCATCGTAAGAGGTTTGGTTTGACTACTCTTGAATGAAAGAAATATTTTGTGAATAAAGGCAAAATATTTGCGCGAACAGTTATTGAAAAAAAAATATGTAAAATAATATAGATATATACAACACTAATACTAAGTATCAAAGTCTAAGAAATCAATGTAACAATAAATGTTGCGCTCAGCAACCGTCAAACCTGCAACCTTGAGAGCCAGCAGCTTTACTTCTAACCACTAGACCCTAGACATAAAGGCTTCTTAAGTTTTTAGTCAGAATTAATAGCTAAACTGAGAAAAAAGCAAAACAGACGTGATCCCTGGTCAAAATGTGTATGCCATAAATATTTGTATGGAAAACAACTTGTGATTGAGACAACACAATTGGAACAAAATACAAATTATAGTACGGTGACATTTTATGTATCTTAGAACTAGCGTATAATCAATAATTTCACCGACTCACAATAGTAAATTGACTTCAAATTAAACAAAGAATCAATCAATTTGTGAAGATGTCATGTTTTCTTTTGATTGAGGTTGAAACAAAACATTCGAAAATTGATGGTTCTTTTGATCTGAGTCTATCACGTACTTTTAATATTATGAGCTATTAGTGCGAGGACCGCCGCCCATTACCGCTTCGTATCATAACACAGAATTATTATCGAGATTTCGTGCCTTTAGGGTTCCCCGTAAATTTCGTTTGACAGCGCTATTGCCACTCAAAACTTGATACCAGAAAATAACTAGTACATTTATTACCTTCCTATAACAGCTTTCATAAATGTGCAGCATAATGTAATCTGTTAAAAGGCGGTAAATATTGAATATTGAACCCTTTGAAAGGGTTAAGTGTTGTACACTTGACGCGCCTTTATTTATCAAAAGAAAAGGGTTAAAACAAAAAAGTGTGGACGGCCCGTTCGGCGCCGGCCATTGTTCTCTGAGCACCATTCGCTGCACTTCATGCTATTCACATTCAAATTAAATGGCCGCTGTACAAAATTAATTTGTCTTTTGTCTCAACATAGGTCGCTGGAGCACAGGACGAGGATGACATGCTCTCACAGCGGGACCTCGATCTGTATCGGAAAGTTATTTAATTCAAAAGAACAATTAGTGCTCGTTACACAAACTCTTTTGTCCTAATTTAAGCGATATTTTATCTTTTTCTCGTAGGATGCTTGACATGTAATTCAAATCATATCTTCTTAATTGTAATGCCTAAGGCCGATAGTTTAATGGTTGTATAGAATTTTTTAGTTAATGCTTGCTTGGATCGTTGACGGATATATGAAATAGCAGGCATTATATTCGCCAAGTCTAAGTCAATTTACACTGAGCCACTGCAACGCCATTATTTAGTTTCATCAGTTGCTTGATTGGCTTTAGAAATTTCAACTGTTATGTTAATTATTTTTTCAAAATATAGTACTTGACTTTATTTATATCAATCTTGAAGTGTCGTTTTATATTCATTACAATGCGATGAGTAAATAAATAAAAAGTAACGGTTTACAGACGATTTCTTTTTCCTTTTGTTTGAGTCAGTGACATAGATTTAGTGTTGTTTAGGATTCGCCACACATAACATTAGAAGTAATGATTCACCAGATCTGAACATGCGCCTACAATTAAGAAACTATTATAAAACAGCGAGACGTTGATAAAAATCACGACAACTCATTCCGCGAACTGAGCTATGACGGCTCCTTGGTGAATCAGACACCACACCCGTCAAGTCACTCAAATCAGATTTTATAAAAAAACATAATATTTTTGCCGTGTAGTGTCGGCACAGAATAGCACCACCCCATTTCTTCCCGTGGGTGTTTATAAGAGGCGACTAAGGGTATTGGAGCTTTTTAAGTGATTTTTAGGCGATGCGGTTGGAGACTCATCACCAAAGGCTTTTATTTTACAATCTTTTCCCCATTCAACTTCCAAGAGTGGCTGAGGAATGTCTTATTCCGAAGCTCTAGCTACCCCTCATAGGGGTTTACAGCCGTAAGTATATAAACGTATGATGATATGATTATGAAAAATGTTACGATTGCTAAAAAATACCCAAATTTATTTATTGACGATTAGGTGATTGACGCCCGATTTCTGAATTGAGTATTCCAGCTGAGAACAACTTAAGTATCGTTCTGTCGCATTGAAATCTTAATAACTGAATGAGACAAAACGATACTTAAGTCGTTCTCAGCTTGAATACTCAATTCAGAAATCGGGTGTGAATTACCAATTTGGTGATATACAACATCTTCGATTATAAGACCCTTACTTCATAGAAATATTGTCCTAATCTTAAGTTTTGTTAGTATGTTTTGCAAAAAAATATAAAACGATGAAATCAGAAAGCCAAAAACACATATTAGATTCTGTTTTGACAATCTATTATTTTCGCGATATTATCTTGTCTTACTTTCCGCAAAATGTTAACTCCAATACTATTATTGCACCAATTCCTTTATCTTTTAAGTAATAAAGCCACATTTGACATATATAAAACTCTGTAAACCAAATCACAAAAAGCAGTAGCCAGAGCTTCAATTTAGGAATCCTTCAATCAATTTTGGAACTTGAGTAGGGAAAAGATGGTAAAATAAAGGTTTTTCAAAAAACACTTGTAAGTCCCCAATTCTCTAAGTCCCATGTGACTAAACATGTGGGATGAAATGAATTAGTGTTATTCTAAGACGACACGTCAAAGTTTACTATAATTTACTATTGTTCAAGTCATAGACCAAGACAGACAAAAGTTTAATAGTGTAGTAGTTCAAAAGTGAATTCTCCGAATATTTGGTTTGATTAGGTGTGATATGTGTAAACCCATATTTGTGTTATGGTACATATGAACCCCATATCAACAATCTACGATCATTTTAATTAAAATTCAATGACTAAGCGTTATGGTTGATTAGTCACTGTTGTTTATTTCTATCTCTAATTTAGTTTTATTTCCAAGTAGGTTGTATGATGCCATATAATATAGTTCTAGATGTTAGAATTAATTGTATTGACAACACTGCCATGTAGAATAATTTATGCGTTTAAATAAACTATATGTGTCTGTACAATGAATAGTCTGTTTAAAAAATTCAACGATTTTTCAATTTTCGTTTTTCCGTTATTTTATTTATTTTGAATGGACATTGAATTATCTAACACTTACGATATATTCTTAGTTAAAGATGCAAAGGTGTACTGATAGATTAAATATATGATTGTTATTTTATATTTGTTTAACTAAGACAAAAAAAGACGATGATTGTGTTTGAACTTGTTATTTCTTCATGAAATCATGCTATCCTGTTATATTTCAAAAACTGTAGCAGAAATTATTGAATGATTTTATATTTTATAGCATGATTTTTAATTATTCTTTTAAATATTCATCAAGTAAAAAGCAAACCTTTTTTTACAAAAAGTGTAGGAAGTAATCGATTAATCTCATTGACGCCGCCACGGCAGGCAGTATTTGATCGCGTCAGCCGATACGGTGCGCGGGAGCCGATTTTAGCAGATAATTAAATTTCGAAGATGGCGCAAACACTGATAACATCTCAATGTCATACCGGTATTACTACTTTTCATTTTAATAAGGTAAACTTTAAATATTAAAGTTTTATTTATCTCGTAAGTAAGTGCCGTTGTGGGACCTCAGACTATTTCAGATATAACACGTATCCATTTATATTTCTATTTCATTCGGTCAAAGTTTTAAATAATGAATTCAAATGGCATAGACTATCGATTTCCATTTAGTACCATTATAGTAAACCTCTCAATCTCCGTCCATATAACTTCCGAAATAAAATTTTGTAGTATAGCCATCATGATAGGTTAAAAAATTTTGGTCTATTTGCCATTGTGTCTTGGCAGGAAAAAATAATGAGACTCGAAAGATGGTTATAGTCTGATTTATTGTATAAAAGGTTACAGCTTATATATTAAGGTAAAACGTGCGTATCTATCATATAACTTATCTGTACTATATCAACGTATGTATCTTCTAACACGTATTTATCTGTAATGAATGATACAGATAATATTTATACTAGATACAGCACGAAAGAATCGTCCTAAGATAAGGGTGGCAACAATACACCCCCCTTTAAAAAAAAAAAGAAAGAAAATAATATTATAATAATATAGTTATGGTACAATATTACGATGACGAATTGAACTTGACATTCTTAAGTAATATGATTTTTGCTGATCTTCTAACACGTATTTATCTGTAATGAATGATACAGATAATATTTATACTAGATACAGCACGAAAGAATCGTCCTAAGATAAGGGTGGCAACAATACACCCCCCTTTAAAAAAAAAAAAGAAAGAAAATAATATTATAATAATATAGTTATGGTACAATATTACGATGACGAATTGAACTTGACATTCTTAAGTAATATGATTTTTGCTGATGTAGCTGTGGCGCGAAGAATGTATGTGCTGACGATTGTTGTTATGGTGATTTGCTGACGCCTGTTGTGTATTAGGTCAGTGCTTCCCTCTTGACTTTAGTGTGGATTGCTGAATACATTTATTCGTTGCAACTATGCTGGTTGTTTCATCTTGTTGTCAGCAGATTACAATATCTTACTGTTTTTTTTACCTTACGCCCTGATTGTGTGATGTACGTGCTATTTTGGTTGTAATTATTCGTCGTGCTTGGCACGTTGTTTGAATCGTTATTGATGAAAAATGCAGGTTTTAATCTGTCTATAGATATTGTTGTCTCCTTATCTTTTATTTTAATAACGTATGTCTTATCCATTTTTCTTATCACTGGGAATGGTCCTTCGTAGGGCGGTGTGAGAGTTTTCCTAAGTCTGTCGCATCGCACGAATACATGTGAGCACTCTTTGAGCTCTGGGTGTACAAAAACTGCTTGATCATATTTTTTTCGTTTAGGTATTGATGTCATCTGAGTGATGTCCTTCTGAATATTTTTTACAAACTCCTCGTAAGTAGAAAGTTGATGTGGTGATGATTCAAAAAATCCTCCAGGTAGTCTTATAGGTGTTCCGTATGTTAACTCTGCTGCACTATATCCCGTGTCTTCTCGTAAACAACTCCGTAGTCCCAGCAGAACTGGGGGAATTTCCTTAACCCAATTATCCTTAGCTTCTCTAGTCATCAGTGCCGCTTTTAATGTTCTATGAAATCTCTCGATCATCCCGTTTGATTGTGGATGATAAGGTGTTGTTCTAATTTTGTGTACCCCTAGAAATTGTGAAAGAGATTCGAATATTCTTGATTCAAACTGTCGGCCTTGATCGGTGGTGACACGTAGTGGACATCCGAAACGAGTTATCCATCCCTCATATAGTGTTTTGGCCACTGTTTCTGCTGTAATGTCCTCTACTGGGAATACCTCGGGCCATGACGTACATCGATCTATCATAGTTATTATATATCTCTTTCCTTGTGAAATGCGTAATGGTCCGACAATGTCCATATGTAGGTGTTCGAAACGCTGCGCGGGCATGAAATTGCCTAAAGGTGATATTGTATGTCGTTGTACCTTAGATTTCTGACAGGCTATACATAATTTACACCAGTTATTGATGTCTTTATTCATGCCTGACCATAAGTACCTCTGAGTTATCATTTTTCTGGTAGCTCTTTTTCCTGGGTGACTTAATCCATGAATGACGTTAAATATTTGCTTGCGAAATTTTTGTGGTAAATAAGGGCGATTTTTTCCCGTAGATACATCGCAGGTGATGCTTATAGTAGAGTTTGGAAACGTGATATCTTGAAGTTTTATTTTTTTGTTGCTACGCAAGTTTATTAATTCTTTGTCCGTAGATTGATATTTTGCTAAATCGGCGTAATTCATTGGTGATGGTATATCAATTTGTTCTATACGTGACAGAGCGTCTGCAGTGATATTGTCACGTCCGCTTATGTGTTGAATATCAGTACAATATTGTGAAATAAAATCTAATTGTCGTACTCGTCGCGGTGTGTCGTTTGATGTCGGTTTTTTGGAAAAAGCGTATGTCAAGGGTCGATGGTCTGTAAAGATTGTGAACTGTCTTCCTTCAACTAATCTTTGGAAATGTTTGACAGCTAAATATACGCCGAGCAGTTCTCTGTCGAATGTTGAGTATTTTTGTTGAGTTTCGTCCAATTTGCATGAGTAAAATCCTAATGGTTCCCAATTGGTCCCGGATTTTTGTTGTAAGACCGCGCCGATACAGGTGTTACTGGCATCTGTCATAAGCGCCAGTGAAGCTGTGCGGGAAGGGTGGGCCGTTACTACTGAATTCATTATGCTTTCTTTGCATTTATTGTAAGCTTTTTCCGCTTCCGTTGTCCAGAGAATAGGTGAATTGTCGTTCTTTTTCGTACCTTTTAAATATGCGTTGAGAATTTTTTGATTTTCAGCTGCGTGTGGAAGGTTATTTCTGTAAAAATTTATCATGCCCAAAAATCTCCTTAATTCCTTGATTGTCTTCGGTTTAGGAAATTCCATAATCGCCTTATAATTTTCTTCCGTTGGGCGTATTCCTTTGCTCGTTATGTGATACCCTAGGAAATCCAATTCGTCTTTGAGGAATTCACATTTTTCGAGATTAATGTTTATTCCGTTTTCTTGTAAACGTTTGAAAACTATTTCTAAATGCTGATAGTGTTGATTTTCATTTTCTGATGCGATGAGACAATCGTCAACAAATACGAATATGAAGTCCAAATCTCTGAATAGGGAGTCCATAAATCTTTGAAATGTTTGTGCTGCATTGCGTAGTCCAAAAGGCATTCTTAAATATTCAAAAAGTCCAAACGGGGTGATTATGGCGGTTTTTTCTATATCTTTTACCGGAATGCAATGATAGGCCTTCCGTATATCAATTTTGCTGAGTATTTTCTTGTTTTCCAAGATATATGTAAAATCGGTTAACCGTGGCAGTGGATATTTGTCAGGTATGGTCGCGTTATTGAGCATCCGGTAATCTCCACATGGTCTCCATTCACCGTTCTTTTTCTTCACCATGTGTAGTGGGCTGGCCCAGGGGCTGTCTGAAGGTCGACAAATACCGAGTTCCATCATATTTTGAAATTCTTTTTTTGCTATGTGATATTTTCCTGGAGGTAATGGTCTGGCTCGCGTGGCAACGGGTGGTCCTTGAGTGATAATATGATGTTCAACCTTATGTTTTGGGTTAGTGCGTAGGGAGGAGGGTCTAGTGATATCTTCGTATTTGTGTAGAAGTTGATTAATGCGCGCGTTCGCCCTCATGTTGATAGTGCTAATTGTTTGATGAGTAGATTTGCTCAGGCTTGCCGGAACCGTCAGCTCCGTAACCCTGTCAATAATTTTTTTACCCGCTATATCCACTAATAATTTATAGTGTTCTAAGAAATCCGCTCCAATGATGGGTTGTGTGACGTCAGCGATGATGAAATTCCATGTAAAACATCTCCGTAGTCCGAGATTCAAAGTCATTGTTTTCTCACCGTACGTTTTGATTTTTGTCCCATTGGCGGCGTAGAGGGTATATTGTTCGGTTTGTTTAAATGATTGTCTGTGTGACTTGTTGATAACCGAAATATTTGCTCCCGTGTCGATTAAAAATGTAATGCCCGTTTTTTTGTCTGTGATCTTAAGGCGGTTAGATGGGTGAATGGCACAGAGATCCGCCGTAGTCTGTGCTTCACTCAGTTTCCCTGATTTTTATAATAGAAATTTGGATTCCAACTGCATGGTTTAATACAGTTTCTTGCATATTTTCTATATTTGCTGTGGTAGTAACAAAATTGATTTCTTACTTGACTGGTTGATCTTGAACTTGGTCTCGTTGTAGAACGTTGATGTTTATAATTATTACGCCGATGGCCTCCGCGATTTTGTTGAATTGCGTCTATTTCTAATTGTAATTTTGCTAACTGTGCTAATATGAGTGCCGTTCCGCTGTCATCTGTATTTCTGCTGACTGCTGATACCTCGGTAATTTTTGAGTTCATAATTATTTTGTCAGCGATGTGGCTCATCTTCTCGATGTCTATGTCCTCGGTGACAGCTAGTACTGTGGTAACTGTTGGTGGCAAAAGTCTGAGCCACACTAGTTTAATGGTTTCGTCGCCGATTTTGTTTCTGCCGAGGACTCGCATTTTCCGTAGCAATTGTGATGGTTTTTGATCGCCTAGTTCCATGTTTGTTAGTAACTTCTCAAATTGTTGGTGTTCAGATTCTTCATAGCAATCAATTAGACGCTCCTTAATGGATTTGTATTTTTCTGTGGTTGGCGGTGATGAAATTAGGTCATTGACCTGTAGTATTTCTTCTTTGGACAGCTTGGCTATTACCATATTGTATTTGTAATCGTCTCCTTGTTTTTGTGGTGCTAATGTAGCTTCCAATTGCGTGAACCATAATCGCGGTTGATCCTTCCAAAATTCCGGAATTCGGGATAAAACTGAGGTGCCAGCTGCTATTTCTAATGTTTCTTGTTGACTTCCATTTGTTTTGCACGGTGACTGCGCCATGTTGCGTATATTCTTTTCTCGGGGTCACCAATTTGCCATTGCGTCTTGGCAGGAAAAAATAATGAGACTCGAAAGATGGTTATAGTCTGATTTATTGTATAAAAGGTTACAGCTTATATATTAAGGTAAAACGTGCGTATCTATCATATAACTTATCTTATCTTCTAACACGTATTTATCTGTAATGAATGATACAGATAATATTTATACTAGATACAGCACGAAAGAATCGTCCCAAGATAAGGGTGGCAACAGTCTACATTCATACCAACAATTGTCTACATATAGCTTTATATATATAGGAGCGCTAAAATTCACTGACCAAAGACAAATTTATTAATGAAACCGACTAGATACGATCACACGAGAGGACCAGTCAAACCTGATTCCCGATTTACCGTCTAATGTATCAATTCTTCGACTTAGCTCGTGTCTGCGAAACCGTCCCCATAATACGTTTTACCTTCACCATCAATCATCGGAAGCGAGACTGACTGGGCTTTAACAAGCCGTCGCCTATATTAATTATAAGGTTAAGTCGCTGCGTAATCCAACTGAATTTCAATATTTTTTATGCTTCGGATCAGCTACTAAGACATTAGTTGAAAAAAATCTTGTTATATTAATACCATTTTTTTTATTGTTCATTTCTGAATACTTCTGAAAATAATACAAATATATATCATTCAGAAATTCGTTTTCTAGTTCCTTAGCCCTGGCTACCCCTTCTAGGGATTTATAGCCGTGAGTATATGTATGTATATATGTATGAGTTCTATTCTGAGAAACCAAACTCTTAGTTAATACATGTATCTTTAAATGACTTGTAGCAATGAAGAAAGGCAATGTTTCGTAAGGCTTATTTCAATATATTTTTTATTTAAAATAATACAAATATATATCATTCAGAAATGAACAATAAAAAAAATGGTATTAATATAACAAGATTTTTTTCAACTAATGTCTTAGTAGCTGATCCGAAGCATAATAAATATTGAATGCTCAAAAAGGCAGGCGTACGAAGAATGAAGAATAAAGAGCATGTATGAAAAGATTTATCGATGTAGATAAACTACAGAGGCTTGCCAGGATCGTACGAAGTGGGGATCAATAGTCTCTGCCTACCCCAATGGAAAATAATGGCGTGAGTATATGTATGTATGTATTTTAAATGGGTCAGCTATCTATTAAAATAATATTGCTAAATTAAATAACATAAAAATATAAACGTTCACGCCGTTTATCCCCGAAGGGGTTGGCAGAGGTACCAATACTTCTGAACTCACATGGCAGCGCCATCTAGTGTCCAGAGAAGGTACCCACGTTTTGCTTGGACAGTGTACTCACGTGATAGGGGGCAGGCCTATCGCTGTTTTGTACGAATACAAGCTAAGTACAACTCAGCCATGTGGGTTTCCTCACGATGTTTTCCCTCACCGTTAACAACCATGATAAATTAACCACACATATGACTTTAGAAAAGACAAATTGGTGTAGGCCCGACCCAGGATTGGAACTCACGCCCTTCTGTTTTCGGGCGGGTGTTCTATCCACTGGACTATCATCATCTAAATTAAAATTGCGCTAAATTGTCTTTACATCACAAATAAAATTATTATGTGTACTTATTCCTTATTGACACCAAATACTACTACTAACTATGGTTTTAAATTGGATAAACACAGAAGTCTTTATTATAAGAAAATTCGTCTTAGAAATATATTAGTTATATTGTGATAAGGACCGCAGCCGCAGCCATCCACAAGGACATTTCTCAGAAGCAACACGCGAAGTGGTCACGCAGCCACGGACGTCGCATGCACTTAAAACCTGTCCCAATCAATCCAACACTCTTGTTGCTCCTCCTAAATAAAAAAAGCTGGTTAAGTTCGAGTCGGGCGTGAGTGAAGGGTTCCGCGCCACTATCTATACAATGTAAGTCACTGTATAAAAATTAAACATTTATATAGTAATTTGAGAGAAATCAAGTTTAAGTTGCACCATCTTAGATTACCATTATATTAGATTGACAAGAAGATACTAGAATTTTATTGAACTTGGTGTTTATATCATAACTCCTTTTAATTATTAAATTTATTCAAATTTTAGTATTTGTTAGTAGAGCGACAACAAAAATACATATTCTGTCAAAATTTTGGCTATCACAGTTTATTAGCTACAGTAGGCTTGGTGACAAAAAGACAAACAGCGCAGTCGTAGTAATAGGGTCCCATTTCCACCTTTAGGTACGGAACCCTAAAAGCTCTTTTAAAATACCATCTAAACGAACTGACACTTGTCAACGCGACGCTCAATTCTTTATATTTGTCTTTGAAATGCGATGACAGTGGTACAAATTACGAATACAAATCTGTGCGTCGTTAGTAACGAGCTATCTCGCAGGTGATGGATGCGACCGACTGCCACGCTCTCGTTATTACGCTGCCTATAATTAACACAAACAAAGATTATGTTATTGAAATAAGCCTTACGAAACATTGCCTTTCTTCATTGCTACAAATCATTTAAAGATACATGTATTAACTAAGAGTTTGGTTTCTCAGAATAGAACTCATACATATATACATATATATACTCACGGCTATAAATCCCTAGAAGGGGTAGCCAGGGCTAAGGAACTAGAAATTCCTCAGCCACTTTTGGAAGTTGCGTGGGGAAAAGATGGTAAAATAAAGGTTGTTGGTGATGGGCCTCCAACCGCATCGCCCAAAAATCCCTTAAAAGCCCCAATACCGTTAGCCGCCTCTTACGTACACCCACCGGAAGAAATGGGGTAGTGCTATTCTATGCCGACACTACACAGCAAATAGAAATAGCAGAATAGAACTTATTTATTATTAATCAATATATAAAAGCGTTCAAAGATGAGGACATTTCCATTTCCAATTATAATAAAAAAATACAAAATTAATTACTGAAAGTTGAACATTGGCATATATACAGATACATACATTTCCTCACGGCCGTAAACCCCAAAAAAGAGTAGCCAGAGCTTCACAATAAGAAAATTCTTGAGCCACATTTGGGTCATAGACATACTATCACGGCTATAAACCATTAGAAGGCGTAGACAGAGCTACTGAATAAGAAATTCCTCAGCCACTTTTGGAAGTTGAAGGGGAAGTGATAGTAAAATAAAGGTTGGTTGGTGACCAAAAATCTCCTAAGAAGACACATTACCCTAAGTCGCATCTTACGACCACCCATGGGAAGAAAAGGGGTAGTGGTATTCTAAGCCGACATTACACAGCACATTCGGGAGTTAGTTATGTATATATATACAATATTCCTCAATGGCTACGTAACAGGGAGCAGGCCAATCGTTTTGCTGATAAAACCAACAGTTGCGTGACTTGAAATCTATAACTTTTATAAAAACAATATTTACATTTACAGAACCTCATGTGGGGTTTTGATGAAGGAAAGAAAAAATTTCGACACCAGCGGGGATCGAACTTGCGACCTCGGGGTATACGCCCCCGTCGCTGTGCTAAGTGAGCTTAAATGTCAAGTGGCTACTAGTGGTGTAAAAAAATCAATTACCTACCAGCACAGTAAATAGCTCTCCGTCAAATGTTTTAAGTTAGCAAATTCATAAATAATGCTAATTATTTTTGCGGTCCTATTATATCATCTTAACCAAATTTTTACCATAGAAACTGAACCGAAAGCACATTACTTGAACCTTATCACCTGACTTATAATACAACCACGTGTATAGCAAAACTAAATCGCTAAAGGATTAGACGTCCACAGTTTATATCTGGTTAGACCGTTCTTACTTAGGTTCGTCTAGGCGCTATTGTTGTGCACAATTTACCGGCAAAACGCCACATGCGTCTGAGCAATTGCTGAAATATTTTGCACGAGCCATGTCCAATTGCTAACGAGCCAAGTGCGACGTGAAAATGAATAAGCACCACATGTCTGTTCAGCCTTCATTCTGCTTAGTGCTTTATCATAAATGATTGCGGATATAAGCGTGGAATTAAACGAACCATTGTCAAGAGATAAATGTATAGTTATCCTAAGTATACGCGCCGCTTCTCAATTATGGTCAGAGTTTAAAAAGTTTTATGAGTCTATACTATAGGGAACCATGCAAAAATAATAGGTTGATTTGAATCTACTGACTCCGTTGTTTAAAGGTTTGAGCCTGAAACTTGGGGAGGGCATTCACAGAATCATTTTGTGAGCTCTAAGTGAGGTAAGAAAATTGTAGGCTGAATTACCAGAATTCCCAAAAAAGCCCTAAATTTTTAAATATGATTGCTATTCTAAGGGGTGACAGGGGTACTAATACTTCTAGCCATCACGTGACATAAATACAGTTTTAAAATATATAAAAAAACTAGATCTTTTAGAGATAAAGAAAACCACAAGCCTAGATTTATAATTCTAGTTCAATTTGTTGCCACTAAACTACCCAAATGGCCACTACTCTTAAGAAGCCATGAAAATGCATTAACAAAAAGCGGCAATCTAAATTCAAATTGCAGGATCACTAAGAGTATGATCTAGCGAAGACTGGTACAGGACAGGAATTTATAATTTAACTCAAACCTCAAGCATTACACATACATATCTTCACACGTCACTCCTTGTTTTTGCTACAGAGGTGTTTGTACCTCGTACTGACATACTCACTATCCCATACCTTCCGGGCACTAACTCGCCCATCCCTGGCTGTCATTTCATAAGAAAACTACTACACCTATGGCAATCTAAAATAAACCTTATGTAGACTAAATTACGAGTCCTCGAACCAAATAAAAAATGTTAGGTTTCCTCGCCTCATATGCTTTGTTAAGCAAAGCTAAAATAAAAGCCAATTATCTTTTAAGATAATTTAACCTTTGAACAATAATCATGGTTTGTAACTGGTTAATAAAACTAGTGTTTATCTTAAAGGAATATTGGTAAATAGTGCTTATAGTCTGATCGAACAGAGTACAATTAATTATATTTTAACGATGTTATGAAAATTCATTACTGTTTTTTTCGACATTGTTTTAACTTTTATGAGTGTGTTTTATGAGTGAACTCTTGCATAATGACGTTAAAAACAAATTTTGTAGATTTTTTTAAACTATATGCAGTGTCTTTTTCGTGTGAACTGTTTTCAAAATTTTAATGCATACTATATTTTCAATAATTACATTTGAATGGATTTCAGCTAAGAAGATTCAAAAAAATTGAGACGGAGATTTATTTTAAAATTTGTTCCTATTAAAAAATTGAAAAAAACACCATCTCTTTCATTTTATATCAACACGTATTATTTTTTATTATCATATTCACCATTCCAATTTTAATGAAAAAATCCAATTATATCAATGTTAAACTAGCCAACGGATAAATTATCTGGGTAATTGTTAAAAACCAATTGGACTGTAAAAGTGTATAAAACTTCTCGTTTGTTAATTTTCAATAGAGCCAGATTCTTTTCTAAAAGTTAATTCAATAGCCTAAAGTGACAATAAATTATAATATAACGCAAGAGCGTCACAAGCGAATGGATCATTTATGACCTCACAGTCCATTCTCTGGCTTAATAGTAAAATAATACAGGTATTCTCCAATAAACGTATATTACTAACAAAGAAGTGTAAAATTTCTCAAACGTCAGATTTATAACGCTATCTACAGCTAAAAGGCCAGTATTTCAGATCTCGTATCGGTCCGATGAGAACGTAATATACGCAATGTGATACAGACGGAGCTATGAAGCGAGGCAATTGATACGGAATTCCATGCTTTTACAGAGATGGTTCCTTCTCAATTACATAGATAAAATAATTGTTGACAAACATTTAGTGAATGAACATCGCTGGGAACACGTGCGTGTAATCGAATCACCACAAAAGATGAGGTGGTAATTTGACGTTGATTTAAGATGGGAATGGTCGGCGTTGAGCGCGCGGATTGTCTTACCCCGAGTGAGGGCGATTTGTCTCGCAGACATCGAGCCCTTTAATGCCCATTATGAGGCTCTAATTTATAGCGTGTCACATTAATAAATTTTAACTAAGTATCGTATTCGTGAGGTCAGAGTTAGTATTAGTTTCTAAACACAACGAGTTTGTTTGTTTATTTATCTAGCGATGTGTTTGTATTTCCCATTCAGGCTATTAGTTGAGATTAGTTAAGAAATGAAAGGCCTTTGGTTATTCTAATTCAAGAGACCAAGATTATAGTTTGAACATATTGCAGTATGTTTTACGTACGAACACACTTGCATTAATATTTATGGAATGGCTTACCTTATTGAATATCACATTATAATGTTAGGTTTTTTTTTCCATCTTATATTTAAATTGTTATTTAATTGATCTTCTCCGATGAAATTAAACGACCAGGTATTCAATTATGTCGTTCAATACTCATTCACCGTATAATCAGACATTGTAATCGGCGTGCCTTTTTTTCGGTGTTAAGTCACTAAGGTAAGAAGATTAATTTCGAAGTATAATTTTAAGCATAGCAATATATCTTATACAGTATTTTAAATATTAAGTCCAGTTTAACAAAATGATACCTGCATACTAAGCGTGTGTAATTAAGATATCGTAAAGTTAATACAATAAGATAGGAGCAAACCTATTTGGGGATTCAAATTTTCAAAATTTATACTTTTTTCAATGTAATTGTTAGAAGTAAATATGAGATAACATCGCTGATTTATTTAAATTCATAAGCTACATAGTCCGTATAATGGGCCTAAACAGCTCCTTATCACGTCAATACAGTTTTGTATGACGATTGGTTATCTAAACTAAAAAAAAAACCTTCACGGAGGTAGATAACATAGGTGCTGGGTCTTTTAATTTCCTTACCTAAACAGGAATTTCCATTCGACTAAAGTAAGTTTTCTCCTTTGTTTCTCTAACAAACATATATTTTTTTATTTATGCTCTTACATTGTTCTCTTTTTGGATGTAAGTATCATTGGAAATGGTAACTCAGTCACTCTTTCTGGTTTATTCGAGGTGATATCCGAGTTAATAAATATGCAATGTTTTTCAGGAATAACTTAGGCTCAAACTATATAATTAAAAAATATAACTGTGATACTTGACAGACGATTGAGATTGACACTTATCTTTGCTTTCCCATCTTTTCCAATTACATAAATATTAGGAGGTTCTCAGTTCGATTGTATTTTATATTTGTTATGTTTAATAAGTCCAATTTAAATTTCACGAGTCTAATAGTGCGGTAAATATAAGAATGTGTAGGTACATTGGGTGATGAAATATAAGGTTTCCGTCAAATAAATGTGAAGTTACATAAAATCACGCCGTTGCGTTGTTGGGATTTATACCCGTACTTATATGTATGTTTGTATGTAATTCTGAAGCTCTAGCGCTCCTTGTTGGTATTATAGCCGTAAGTATGGATATGTATGTTACATACATACATACATACATATTCTCACGCCGCTAGTTCCCATTGGGTTAGGCAGAGACTATCGATCGCCACTTTGTACGATCCTGGCAAACCTCTCTAGCTTCATTCACATCCATCAATCTTTTCATACATGCTCTTTTATTCTTCGTACTACGGACACCTGTCTTTTTGTATTTTATTTGTGTTTGTATGTTACATCTTTTCAAATAATTAATTAATCGATCTCACCTTCCAAAGTTTGTCTGAAGGAGATCGCTTTTAGCGATAAGACCGCCAATTGTACCTCACTGTAAACTGTTTGATCATATTGTTATTTTTGTAAATTTGTGTTCGATGTGCAATAAAGAGTTATTCTATTCTATATTTTCCCCAATCAACTTCCAAAAGTGGCTAAGGAGGTTCTAGTTCTAAAGCTCTGACTACCGCTTCCTGGGATTTATGCCTATGTAATCGATGAATGTTTGTTATTCCGAAGTTCTGTTTACCCCCTGTTGGAATAATAGTCGTGAGTATATTACAGCGCGTGCTCGTACAGCTGCTTGGTAGCGGCGCACGCGCTGATGTCATCGGCTCAACTTAATGTTGTTTTCGCTGTAGTAATATGCATTCTGAAGTTCTGACTACCCCTTGTTGGTATTATAGCCTTGAATATATATTTGTATGTTACGACGATTGCGAGTGCAGCTGCTCAGTACCGCATCTTTTCCCTACTCAACTTCCAAAAGTGGCTAAGGAGGTTGTAATTCTGAAACTCTGGCTGCCCCTTCTCGGGATTTGCAGTCGTGAATATATATACTTATGTTACAGCGCGTGCTCGTACAGCTGCTCGGTAGCGGCGCACGCGCTGATGTCATCGGCTCAACTTAATGTTGTTTTCCGTCGCTGGCAGCGTGGGCGCAACTACTTTCATAGGCTGCATACATACTGACTTTTTTTTTTTATAATGTGCGAATTAAAATATGAAGAAATAGTTTATTTTTTAACTATCTTCAGAGTAAATAAAATATATATTTTTTTATCATTTTATTTATTTATTGGTAAAATTGTACTGTAAATTATTAAAAAAAAAACTCAAAAAAACACTACATATCTTCACCCACTAGGTGTAGTAATGGTTTCTGAGAAGGACAGAAGCAATAAGAATCCATAAAACAATCTGTAATATGTATTCTAACATAATCATCTTTTGTATAAGTTCAAATCTTATATATTTCTATACCATAAATTTTATTCAAAAAAATTATACTGTACATACATAAACACACACAAAGAATAATATTTGTCTTTACAAATGTACATGAGACAAAAACTATCGATACTTAAAAAAAATACCGCTAATAAATTAAATTGTGCCTACTTAACAAAAATATTACCTCTTGTTAAAAAAAACTTGCTAAAATCAATTCTCAAGACCAATAAGAAAAGTAAACACTATGAACACACCTTAAATCCAAAGTTATGAATGAAATAGCGTTTTGCAAGAGCGGATGTTGCGAGGCTGCCGTTCGAATTAGGTTTAGAGCCTTATGAGTTAATGAATGAACGCCAACGCGGGAGTGAGACCTCGCCCTTTACTACCGGCCTAACTTCGATTTCCAAACACCTTCCGCTCTGCATAATGAGATTTAACTTATTACACCACTTTATTATATTTTATATTTTAATCTGAGTATTTATTGTCCTTCTTCTGAATTTCGTTTACAATTCGTTAATCTTTTCCTGAAATAATTTTTTTCACCCACTTCATGGGCCTGATTTTCCTAAATATTCTCTATGTGTTTTAATAAAACCGGTCAGATTTTGCTTAAGTCTACATTTCCATTCACATTACGCTTTTAACACTTTCCTCTTATCCATCTATCTCTATGTGCTCTTACCCTCTTAACAATTCCTAATTCAACAACAGCTTAGTAACAATTAACGCCCTATTTTTTTTATATTCTTTTTTACTTCGTTTTAGCGACTTTGATGAGTTGACTCAAAGCTGCCGTGAAATTTGGTAATAAGATTATCAATTGACAAAATAATACTGAGTATTATTTGAGTTCAGCTTTGTCGTGTCAGCTACGTATAGCACTACCCAATTTTTACCCGTAGGTGATCGTAAGAGACGACAAAGTTTTTTGGGGCTTTTTAAGTGATTTTATGGCGAGGCGGTTGGAGACCATCGTCAGGAACCTTTATTTTACCATCTTTTCCCCAATCAACCTCCAAAAGTGTCTGAGGAATTATTATTCTGAAGATCTGGCTACCCGTTTTAGGTATTTATAATATTTAAGTTGAGTATTAGCAAAGAACTCGATCACAATAGTTTGGGAGAATTTAAAACCCGAAGACTTGAACGTTCTCGCCGTATGTCTTCGACGGGGTGTCAGAGGAACTAATACTCCTAAACATCGTGTGACCCACGTTGCTCAGACAGTTTACGCACGTGATTAGGGGCAGGGATATCGCCGATTTATACGAATACAGTGTCACATAACTAAGTTCAACTTAGCCATGTGGGTTACCTTTAACAAACATGATAATAAATAAAAGATGTTATTAAAGGAAAGAAAAATTTCGACACTGGCGGGTCGAAATTTTTCAGCACACGTAAAAGCAAATGGCGCCAGTGTCGAAATTTTTCTTTCCTTTAATAACATCTTTTATTTATGAGTAATAATCCCCACATGAGGAATTCATGTCAAAAAACATTAAAAAACATGATAATACCACACATGTGACTTTAAAAAAGACAAATCGGTGTAGACCCGACCCGGGATTTAAACTCACGCCTGCCTATTAAGCGGGGATCACCCTCAGAGAAATCACGCTACGCATCAAGCTCTTTCAGTAACCTTACTTTTAAAAGTTGTAGGATTTCATACAAGAATGAATGTTCAAATCGGTTAAGATGTTTCAGAGCCTATTCATTAGAGGAAAACTAATTCACAAACTAGTCTTTCCTCTTTATAATAAGTAAAGATCCACTCATCTTAAACGCCGTATAAACAGAAAATAAACCAAACTAATAACAGTATATAAACATGAGCAGAAAAACGAACGTCAGAAAATAATGTCATTCAACCACGGCGGTCTAGGCTATACAAAACATTATCAAACAAACGCATGCCTTCAACAAAAGCTTCTACGTTGGTGTCTTATCTACAGCAATTCCATTGGTGTGTATATGACCTGAGGTCACTTGGACCATAAAGTGTTACGTCGCGATCCAAGCCGTGTCTCATGCGACATCTACGGCGCACTACACTATTCGCCGACTATAAAGTCGCATAAAACAGTATGGACTTTGAGAACTTTATAACATTATACCTTTTTAATAACATTACCATTTGAACTTACTTTGTATGCGTCTTAAGTTATGGAGTTTTGCCTTATGATTTTTGTATGTTTATGCAGTGTCATCGAACTGTTTTTTACAAACATGTTGGTTGCTAGGGTGATATGCGAGTATAGTAACGTATATAATCAACTAAGGGATGGACAGAACTTCAGAACAGAAAGTACGGAAAAGAGAGTGTATTGCTATTTTAACTCCACACTACAGAGTAATAGACTCGTTGTTTCTCCATCTTTACAGAGCTAATATCTGTGTATTTTAAATTTGTACTCACTAGAAAATACAATGATCCAACTGTGGGCCCCTGAAGTCGCTATTACTTTATACATGTCATAAAACTGACGGTCTTATTATTATTTAAACACGAGTATGTTTAAATCATAAACGATGCCTTTACATAATTAACCGAAGAACAATACCACGACGTCAAGCAGGCAAGATAACCTGATTTAAATAGAAATGTCATACGTTAATGCGTAGAATGAAATGCGGAGATTATAATTCATCAAGAAGTGTTCTAAGCGTAGGGATTCTTAAAGATTGATCGCTTTATTATTTCAGGTGGTGGATGCGAAACCAGGCTTCACTCCAAAGAGTGTTGTGTCATCGCGACACGTGTGCAGCAAGTACGGGCGCCTCTTAAACAAGAACTTGAGTTTATTTTTATATTGTAACCATAGCTTATCATAATAAATAAAAATTGAACCTCTGTTTTCCAACTGTGACAGGGTGGGCACAATATGTTTATCAAAATCGATTGCAATCTTTGTTATATACTAGTTCAGCTGAAAGGGAATTCATACTACCGTCAACAAGATTGGAACATTAATGTCAGAATTAGTTCCTAGATTGTGACAGTTAGACAGATAAAGCTGTGTAGTGTTGGTTAAAACAGTGCTAACCGATTTGTTCCCGGATGAGTCAGTAGGCTAATGAGTCAGAGACTTTTTAAGTGATATTGAGCGATGTAGCTAAAAACCTATCAAACCATCCTTCTTTTCCACACTCAACTTCCAAGAGTGATAGAAAGATTCACAAAGTTGTTGTCCATTGAGACATTTCTTCATATAAAGTCATCTAATAATATTTTACCAACATAATCAATAATCTCAGTCATAAATCACACACTCATATAATTATAAATATAATAAAGAATACTTTGGCAGTTCATTGTAAGGGAACAATCCAGCGCTGTCCGCTTAACATAAAATTTCAATTTGCATAATGCATAAGAAATATGTAAACTTATCTGCGACACGCCCTTGCCGGTGACACGGCCGAGGTGCGTCTGGGATATCATTATTCTTACCCGGACCGTTTGCATACTGCAGCTGTGATCGCGGGACATTAGGGATAATATCGTCAAATCAATTAAAGTAAAATATATTCACCTATCCTGGAGTACTACATAATAATCTTACTAACTATTTATACTTACGATAGGCAGAGACTATTGTTTGCAACTATGTATGATCCTGACAAATCACTCTTGCTCTTCCTCACACTGGAACAAAAATTGTATACCACTGCAATTATTTGGTTTCCCTGCTTATTTTGCTATACCCAAGATTCCTCAGCTGAAAAACCAAAACTAGTCCATGTACTGTTATTTGAACCTTTTCAGACAGCGACTGGCTCGATGTAGGATTATTCTTGGCTCCAGAAACAGCATTTCCTTTTTTAATTCTTCTCTAAACGTCTTCCTCACATATATCTGTCCTCGTTTACGCCCAGATATATGCATTTTCGTTATTTGTTTTAGTGATATTTCCTACAAAACTTCACTAAGTGATTCAACACATTAACATCTCAAAGCTTGAATTTTGTCAGAAAGAATATTTTTTTATAATTACTATAAAGTTATTCTACCTCAACCTTAATACACAAAATATATTTAAATCCAACTGTATTTTTTCAGAGTATAGTTTGTGAAAAAACTGAAGGTACAAATCAAAATGCTAGTCTAAAGTATTTTCGCATAAGCCACATGTAAGTCGACATTTTATTAGACAATATAATCTAAAAGTGTGATATGAATTTTATTATGCCAGCAGGCACTATTCGTATATCAGCGTTCGGCCGCTCCATAAACTGTCGTATTTGATATCTCGGGTATTCGACGCGTCTCGTTTTATTGTTTTTATTCTCCGAACTTATTTTATTTGTCTCATCTCACAGAAAGTTTACATGCTCTGTCCTTGTCCATAAAATTTTGATGGGCAAAACAAAAATGTAGTAAATCATTGAAACTCTAATTCAAACATATCTTTCTGTTATAAAAGTAATAAATATAATACAGTTATAAAATATTTAGTTTTTTTATTGCCTTATTATTACTTTCTGTTAACTTTTGTAGTGATATTTGAAGCCATCAATAAAAATTATACTTTTACTGGACATCATAGTGTGGAATATTACCCGAGAGATCTCGTTAAAAACCAACCATTCGTTCCTTATTAGCCTAACACATGCCGGTTACCCTATTTCGTATGCAAATCAAATTACATGATCACCATAAAAAGTGCTTATTAAGAGTTTATGTTTGCAATTTAAAAATTTGTAAAGTCTTATTCAGGCGGGGCAGGCCCACTCAGCGACAAGTTTTAAAATGATAAATTTAGTATCGACCGCTCGGGAGAGACGCTAATGGGCCCACGTGACACAAGGTATTGCCCCTCGTGCGGTGTCTGACCGGACATTCAATAAAATGTAGAATTACTCACATCATACAATCATAACAGAACAAAGCAAACATCGTAACCGACAAGGAATTTGGAATAAGAACATTTGAAAACACACAAGTAATATTTATTTAATCATAACTTGAGATACCGGTAGTTACCTATCACAACGTCGTCAAAAATGTTTGTAGCCACTAAGTAGTCCCAACAAGTTCCAAACAAGTACTAAAATAGATAATTTACAAGGTAATTTGAAGCGCTTATTAAACATGTACGATGGAAGAAACGACAGTATTACCATTAATTGGCGACAGAGCATGTAAACACCGGGACAGACACCGGGCTATATGGCAGCAATATTCTTATACTGCAAATTAAGTTTTCAAATATCAATAAAAAACCTGAAGGAAAAAATATATATTATTGAATTGTAATTAAAATTATTTAGTGGAAAATCATATCATCGATCACTGAAAAAACTAAAGGAAATATAATAAAATGCTTACAACTTCAACATTCTCATACACTTTACGTTACACTTCGATGACGTCCGTGGCCGAGTGAATGTGACTAGCCTCTGGGTCCAGAGGTTGCGGGTTCGATCCCCGATGAGATCTACATTTATGTGATGAGTATAAATGATTGTTTCTTAGTCTTTGATGTTATTTAAATGTGTATTATATAATATTTAATATATCATTAAGTTAGTATCCCATAATACAAGTTTTACTTAGTTTAGGGTTAATTTGATATGTTTATTATGTATGTATGTCCGTATAATAATAATAACCACGACAAAAAGAATAACCAGTTTATCATTCATTAAAACATCAAAAAGATACAATAAAAACGGTACTTAGAAAATTTTTAATATTTGGAATAAGCCACGTTTTAGTGGTAACGGAGAGTGGTCAATGATCATGCTCAGTGTTGATATCAAAGTGAACCACTCGAAAGTTACCAATTAAGCAATTTAGATACGGCCCTGGCCAACATGTAGGCTTTAATGTAAATCAAGTGATATAAATAACAATAAACTTATCAAGGGAAGAGTTCTCATTAGTTTTGACTATAAAATATGTCGAGTGTACGAGTACAGTCGACCTCCGCGAGGCTTGCTATGTAACTTTCATTGGTATTACTTGATTTCTTGAATGTTCTTGGAAAAACACTCTTCATGTGTGTTACTTGTTTGATATTGTTAGAGGAGTAGTGGATTGTCCCGAGTTGCTTAGCAAAATTTACTTACGCACCAACCAAAAGGCCTTAAGGAAACGACCCGTCTTAAGTGTCCCAAAAGCTAATACCAATTATAGGCGTAACTCATTTCTATTACGTGCATGTACTAAATTTAATGAATCAATAGTAGATTTAGATATTTTCGATACAAGCACTACAAGAGTAAGAAAATTATTAACTAATTTACATTTCGGCCAATAATTTCTACACTAACCTCAACATTATAATTATTTCATTGTTACCTAAATCTTTTTAGTTTTTAGTTCTGTAAGTATTATGTTATTTTGCTATAGGTGAAGATTTGTAAATGGCATTGTGTATTCATAATTAGTATTTTATTGTTTGTATTGGTCTGTTAATCTTCCAAAGAAAATAAAATAAAATAAAAAAATAAAATAAAATGTAGTATATTATAGATAAAGTTGTTGTTGCGTCTTTTTAGTACCTATTCGATCCACAAATAGAAGAAGGAACATACTTCCGATATTGATCGTCATTACTTTGAGTTAACCCTCAATGTAAGTAACATTTGAGCAAAATTTAGTAACCCATTTCATAAACGTCTGTTAGATACTGTTTATTCACCGATTATTTAAACTCGTCGACCAAACATAATTCTTGTACTCTTTTTCATCGACAAAAATTTCGCTGATTAGGAAGCTCTTTAGTAAGCTGATATAAGCTCATACCTTTTTTAAGCTGATATTATTTTGTACCCACTACAAGGTTTTTGTTCCCTAAAAAGAGTAGTCATATTCAGTATAAGGGATGGTTGTCGTTGTCAAAAAAATAACTTGAAAGCTCCAAAACCTAAGTATCTTAAACCATCACGGGATGAAATGGATTGCTGTTTTTCTTAGCCAAAACTACACAAATAAGTAAAAGATTTAACATAAGGTTAATGAGATTTTTATGTACAATCACTTTTCTAAAAGGTCTGTGGTTGTCAGTGGTCCAGTTGTTTTGAGGCTAGCTTCCAAACCTTAAGGTCACGGGATAAATCACCGCTGTGCAAGTCATTTGTATGATGAATATGGATGTTTATTTCTGGGTATATAATGTAATTGATATCAAATTAATATATAAATATTACAACATTGATTGAACATATACTATATCAATTTGATGACGTCCGTGGCCGAGTGGATAGGTGAGTAGCATCTCGGCCCGGAGGTTGTGGGTTCGGTCCCCGCTGAGAGCAACATTTATGTGACGAACATAAATTGTGTTTGTTAGTCTCTGATGTTATCATTATTATGTGTAAAATATGTCTTGATATTTATTGCATATTATCATTTTATTAGATTAGAAGTCCATCCTATAAGTCATTATTTTACTTGATTTAAGGGCCTCCCCGCATTTTGCAGCTATTGCGCTCACTCTTACGTCAAATTTACTGAGAGTGACAGGGACGGAAAAAACGCGCGCGCAGGATAAATGTAGTTTATTTAGTTTTATTGAATAACTATAATGTTTAAATGAAAAGTTAAACATCAAAGTTACAGATCTTAAAGCTACGCGTATATAGACACATAGTGAGTTCACATCTATGTTATACCAGTGGAGCCTAGACGGTTTTTATGAAAACAAAGCATGTTCCAATTCAATTTTTTTCATCATATTTTTCAACAAATTATTAAAATGTTAAACATCAAATTTTAACACCATGAACTTATCACCAACATATATTTTATTCATGTCCTATCAATATCATCAAATCAGACTTTATAGAATTTCCAAACAATCAATATCAACCTATTTTTCCGGGAACGCCCTTAAGTACTATTTTTCGGCATCTTTTACGTATTTACATAATCCCCTGATAATCAACCTAAACACAATTCGGAATATAGCCACGCTTATTGTAAGGACAAGTTGAAAGTGCAATAAATTGGTGCTGGATTAGATTAGGTGCGCTTTTGAAGCGGGCGACGATCCTGCACCACACGCGAGCTTTTAAAAAAAGGTTGGGTCGGTGTCGCGCGCCGGACTTACGACGCGATGCTCTTTTATTATCTCTCTTTTTCAATTCAATTTTACGATAACGCACTCTAGTGGTGGTAATATGTCATGATACTTCTGTTATTAACATTTGATTATATAGTATCCTGTAAATTTATAAAAAAATCATTAAAATGAATAATACAAAATAAAATTAATTTAAAAAAATAGGACTTTTAATTATGATTATTTCGTAATGACTTTATTTTTAAGGTATTATTTTTCATCTTAACCATCACCATTTCTTTGGTTGTTTTGCCATGTTCAATCATCATCACTTAAACATACTAGAAGACAAATTTTATAAGTGAACTGTATTTTGCTGCAGAGAAATTGCAATAATAAAGAGTTCTGCGTGTTACGAGTAGATATATCTTTTTACATATGTAATTATAGTATAATAAACTTATTAATTAAAATATTTATTAATTTCCATTAAATAATTTGAACGCAGTATTTTACTCTTTTTTCGATAATCGTGGCAAATTTGGGCACTTGAATGGTCTGAAAACTATACATAATAAATTACCTAAAATATTTCAAAAAGTATCAAGATTAGTTCCACCAAGTTAATATAAAATCCTTTTCATACGACGCGACAATTCAATGTTGACCCATTCTTGATATTTTGTTTTCTTTCGTATGGAATTTGAATTGGTATCATCGTTCGAGCCCCAACTCATTTGCATTCAAGCTACGATTTGTGTATTTGTTAATTGGAGCCCTTTAGCGGGCTTTGCGGGACTATTTTTATACAAAAATGGTTAACATATTTTTTGAAAATAGTGGTTTCGCGGTCCATAAGATCTTTAGGCTCGAAGATTTTGAAGTAACAATTTGGCGTTGTAGTTGGAGACCCATTACTAACAAGCCTTATTTTATAATCATTTCCCCATTCAACTTCCAAAAGTAACGAAAAATTTTATAATTCTAAAGCTCTGGCTTTCCCTTTTTGGAATTTATAAGAAAATTCACTAAAACAAAGGCAGAAAATAACAAAACATTGTTTCTCATCGACAAGATGAAACTTTTTAGGGCACGTACAAAAGACATCAACGCGATATTAAGCACACTCATCTTTTATTGTTCAATACTAACCTTGCGCAGTACTTGTCCTTCTATTAATGTTCAAGTATAACTCAAAATTTGAGTCCAAAATAAACATGTCAGTTCACTAAATATGTTATTTATGCATAATGACAGTATTGTTGATACTTTAAATTACTTACAAAGGAAATCATTGGTAATGTATGACAATTTTCCCTAAACTAGCTTCATAGTATTAATTCAATACTGAAGTAGGTATTGAGCTCATGAAATGTTTAGAATAATGGTAACACAAGCAAATCTACGTTTATTACGAAAAAAAACCTAATTTAAAATTTTTACTTGTTAATTTATTAAGTTATTTCAAATTTGAATATAAAAACACTCAATTATATTTATTTTATTGCCTTTCTTTCCTTAAAAAGTTAAATACTTGAAGTGGCACGTAATTGTCAAAAGCAATTTTTCAACAATTATTACAAAAACGGTGAAATGTAGATATTTCAACGCAAATTTACAATATAATTATTTAAGTTGAAAGATTCCTTATTTATGGTACCCAAGTGCTGCCATTTTGGTACATTGTAATTGTATGATATGATTGTGTGTAAGAATATTAAGTATAAAATGAATTTAGTTTAAACATTAAAAGGGATATGAATAAATAGATTGATGAATGTAATAAAACCTCGAAAGGTATATCAGGACCGTACCAAACAGCAATTGATAGTCTATCTCCATAATAACTAATAGCGTATATGTATGTATGTATATTTGTTCAAAATAAGAAAAAAATTACATAGTTTGTTTATTTGAATAACAAAAAACATTCTGATACCTTAAATATCGGTATACTATTGAGTAGTGTGAACATACGTTTTTATTTAAACAATGGTATGTGAATTATCAATAACATTTTTTATTTCTTTCCTTGTTTTTACAGGTTGTATGGGATTATAATTTGGTTATTATTAAACATGAGGAAAGTCACAATATAAAACTTGTAACTAGATTGTTACTTTTAAAATTTTGTTCGCAACACCCGGGAACATAATGCTTTAAAATTGAGAAATGGTATCAATGTGTAATGATATAGACAAACTAAAATATAAATTTATATTTTCAGATAGCCAGCTATTTAGAAATTAAGTAGGGAGATAGTAAAATAAAAAAAATACATGTCAACTCTTACTAGAATTAGGTAAAGTTATTTATTGTGTACTGGAAACACATCTTTATAATAAATCCACAAAGCACTAAATCTTACTTTCCAATTATAAAACGACAATCAGCGTACTTTATAATGAATAAAAATATACAGAACACATATATTGTTGGTAACTCAAGGGAGGGTCAGATACAAGTGAGTTCATGTGTAATTTCAAGTATTTACCCGACGCGCGCGCAGCATGACGTCCCTCAACAATACTCGCATCCTTTTCACATAAAATAAATGAAAAGTCTGAGTAGCAGCGCGCCCGGATCGTCAGCCGATAGTCGGCTGTATTATACCGCCTAGCTGCCTACTGTGAGCTTTTTATGAGGGATCAAATTGATTGGTTTACCGATAATATCGAGATACTCTCTCCGGGTACGCGGGAGCACCACAGGTAATGCAGGCTTCCGTTACACCTCTCCGATTATTCAGATCCACTTCTCACACCTTTTAACAGATGTAATTTGGAGATTGTAATGCATAATAGATTATGCACATTTAAATGCGGTAGCCGAAGATTAAATGATTTCTCAACGCTCACCTTTGAAAGCTTTCTTTCATTGAGTTCACGCCGAGAAGCACGTACGTTTTATGATAGCTATTCGATGCGAGGAGAGAAAGGTGTAATGCAATAATGACTCAATTTAGACGAAATTTTCAGTTACTAAAATAGGAAATGTAATCGAAATTGAGTTTGTTATTTATTAGGCACACGCGGCACCGGTCTGCGGGCGGGCTAACACAGGACGTGTGCTTGATCCGAGAAACACAAAACCACAAGATAAAAATATGTTACAAAATGAGGTTCACTTTGTGTTTTGAAATTACAATCAAATAAATTACTTTTTATTGCTCAATCTTGTTGGGTTTTATTAAGGTATCGATGCTGGGTCTTGTGCGAGGAAATAAAACATGGCGGGTTTACGCAGGGGACACGATGAGAGCGCGGCGGCGGCGGCGGTATCGCGCGACCTGCCGTACATGGTGCTCGGGATTCGGAGATAATGGCCTTGTCGTATTCGCCTCTCATCCTCGATTTCTCATATACCTCGTCATCATTCCAACACGTACTACTTTCTCTTTATGCTGAATCTCAGAAATGAACAGAATTTGTTTCAACAATAAATAATTTACATCCTTGTTTAGGTGATATATTTTACCAGCAATAGTTAGTTTACTGACGCAATAGACGTGTCATTTTCATAATTTTCATGCCTGTCGATAAATCAACGCAATTTACATGCGAACAACACCCACAAAACAAGTAAGTCCTTTGTGGTTACAACGTTAGACAAGAAGACACTTTCAACTCTCACATAAAGATCGCGGACTAAGTGAATGTCAGAACAATATTTTTGAGTTCAAAATAAACAATTCATATTGGCGTCAAGGCGGTTCACGAAGCATACAGTTGATTAATGCTGATTGCTAAAGTGCGTCGACGCATGAATATGTAATGTTCCCGTCCGACATTGTACCCCACTCGACCGGTCCTGAACAATGTATAAGATGACTTCCTAGCATTTCGTTTGACGTCTAGAATCACCCTTAGTCTCATTAAGTCAACATATTAACTTGTAAACGCGACAAGAAAAACGTGTTCGTAAACGTCTTTTTAAATTTACAATTAGAACATCAAGTCATGGTTCTTTATTAAATTTGATGAAATATACCTTTTTTGAAATTCTTTATTGGATCTTGATATAAATGGAATAAGTTAGCTCAAAATAATGATTCGAATTAGTGCCACTGCGGTTCATTCATTCAGTATTGATTATTATTTCGTAAAAGTTACAAAATGTTTTATTAAAAGTAAATAACTAAATCAGGATACCACTTTTGCTTAAAAAAATAATGTCTATTGTTACAAACTCAAGTTAGTGAAATATATAGATCCGGAGCCTAAACCGTAGTACCACGCAGACATTTAAATATTACTTATATTTTCATGTCTTGAATTTAAAGCCATGTGTGTGATTAAATAATCAATATTTTAACTCCAGTCTCAAACGTTGGTGCCATAAGGGTAGCAGAGTGGCAACTTCTAAATTTCACGTGAAATTATTCTCACCTAGTATTCAGATACCCACATTTTGCTTGGGCATACTGCCCAAAACGCTCACTTGGTAAGGGGCAGGCCTATCGATGACGATTCATAATCTAGTCTTTGTAACGTGTAACATTATAATAGATCAAATATGCAAATAATTTTTCAGAAACTCCAACTAAGAAGCAACCTTGAGAATAGAAATAGTCTTTGCTGCTCATCAAAGTACTATAGAAAATATAATATTAACAACAATACTAAAACAAATATTGGGTGGTCACAATTGGTTTAAGTATGTAAATATCATAATAATAAATATGCAAAACATGAAAGCATTCAGAGCATGATGGAAAAGTTGCGTGTGAAGTGAACTACAGCGGGCGTATTTGTCATCGCCGACCACCGCTCGTAATTGTTTGCAATATTGTTACTCTGAGTTATGGCTCCGAAACGTGTGAACTGTCTTCTCTTCCGCGTTATCTAACGTTTACCATTTCATGTAACAGGTCAATAACTTGATTAAAATTCAATATAAGAACTGATTTGTTCCTGTTTATCTTGTAGTGAGAGTATTCTGGGTGTGTTTTCTGCAGTCGAAATCAATGAGATCTAAGATTGTAGCTTTATAAATGACTTATTAATTATTTTTTAGGATATCGTGTTTAGATAATAAAAAAAAAACTTCTCTGTGAAAATGTAATAAGATAACAATATGGGGCAAGCAATATAGCTACGTGTAGAGTAATAGATGATTTTATTAATACTGTTCTCTTAGTGATATCATTTGTGATGTGATAGTGATGAAATTAGTGATGATGAAAAATGTGCTGTATTTAAACCATGCTGCTGAGTAAAAAAAAATGTGGGGGTACAAGACTGTCATCCGTTTACAAACCCCTTCTCACCACTAGGCTACCAAGGTTGTGCACGACTTGCAATCAAATAAACCGCGAATTTAATTTTAACGTAGGTACTGAAGTAAAGTTTCCCTTCAATTTTTGATATTTAAAAAAAGATGATCTAATGAAACATCTTCAATAAAATACTAAACGCCGTTTAATATTATTAAACACAAATCCAGCGCACAAGAATTAAAAAACGGAATAAGCATATAAAAATATCACTTTTAAATTATAGTAAGTAGGTTTCACAACTCAAATCGATAACTAAAATACGATTTACCTCCGTTTAAGATTTCATGTTAGTGAAAAATAGTAGCTCATACTTCAGATCGACGAAGCTGATTCCATTGTTAGCCGAGGTAAGTTTTCAATATTTTATAGGAAACATATAATAATACCCCACGCAGCACTAGTAGACAAAAATCACTGGGCCTTCTCATATATTTCTCTTGTCAACGACTTGCTGTAAGGAATTGTCGAACGGTGCGCATAAAACAGCGTTGATAGTACGCATGCGCGAGGAGCATCGCTCGCCCCATCAGCATTGTCGTGGTGTCATGGGAGCCTGGCTTCTTCTTCCACTCACTATTTCGATTGGAATATTTCACTTGGAAGTTTTATGTTTGTGTAATATATGTGCGTTTGTGTGCTAGAAATGCATTGGTCGTTTGAGTTGATTTGATTTGAGTTCATTCAGTTTAATTGATATTTATTCAACGTTTAGTATAAGTATAACACAAGCTGAATAAATAATTAAAAATATGTAAACGTGAGTTTAATTAATATTTATTCAACATTTGGTATAAGTATGACACATATTTAAGTAGCAATATGTTATAGCGTATATACTTCATAAGCTCCGGGGTGAAATAATAATTATTATCTTGCATATTTAGTAATATACATACATACATATATAACGTACATTATAAATCAACGTTTTATTGACCCTAACTAACTATTTCACCACAACCGTTAGTAAAAAAGTTATGATCAATGTATCAACTTAAAGAAAGCCTAGATGAATAAAAAATCACGTTATCAAATTTTCAAAAACAGAAACTAGTCTTCATAATTACAAATCTAAAAGTGAGTTCTGGAACAACCCTCACTGTAGTGGCGTGACTGCGATTTGTCGCTCCTCATGGCGACGACGAACACACAAGTTATGACGCTCTTTATCCAGCGGTGATCGACAGGTGCCTCGTGACGGCTGCTGCACGCCACCTCATCTTACGACCGAACTGCTATATAAACTATTTGGCAAACTAATATTACTGGTTACTTTCATAGCAGTAAGCGATGAATATTTTCAGGCTATGTTTGGACCAACTAAACGGTAACCGGTGGAAATATTTTAAAAGATACACCAATTCTTCTCAACTCTCACTCAAAACTCAGCTCAAACGTTTACGTCGTATATCCCCGAAGAGGTTGGCAGAGGTACTTATACTTCTGAACATCACGTGAAATTGTGACCTGTTGTTCAGACTTCCCACTTGTATCCACGTGATAGGAGGCAGGTCTATCGCCGTTTACCACGAATACTCTGTCACATGACTCAGTACAACTTAGCCATGTGGGTTTCCTCACAATGTTTTCCCTCATAACAACCATGATAAATTAACCACACATATGACCTTAGAAAAGACAAATTGGTGTAGGCCCGATCCGGAAATTGAGCTCACGCCTGTCTGTATTAACAGGCGGGTGTTCCACCTATTGGACTATCACGGTATGTAACCATTGTAAAAAGTATTTGTAGATATTATTTAATACGTGTATCATATTTATTCTAATCTCAGGAAAATTTATCTAATTAAATGGAAAGTAAAATATGATTTCTTGGTTAGTTATCTATCAGTATCAGCAATTATTATAAAACAAGTCTGAAATATTTATTAGGCATAGGTCGTGAAAAATTAGTGCTTTTATACTACGAGACTAGAGTGAAGAATGTTTTGATATTAAGGGATTTGTAAGCATCATGTAATAACTATTGAAGGGGTAGTTTTTTCTAAACTACATGGTACAATTTGATCACGTAATTTAATAATTTTATGATCATATTTAATTTCTGATTTTGTTCCTCTGAAGGACCCTTTAAAAAATATGTGTTCTAAAACCAATAAGTACAACTAATTCAATTATTTTGGAGTTTTTTGATACCTTGTTTATATCAAATTATTAGCTTTGAAAGACTATTCATACATACACATACATACAGACAACTCCACAATAATACAATCATTTCCTCAACCAATCCCTCTTAAAATTATTTCCACCTCAAGCCAACAATTTATTTGAATATTCCTGAGAATCCAAGACACACGAATATCAGCGACGCGAATTTATGTCCGAGGTGTGGAGCATGCGCAGTGGCGACTGACTCGAGCCTTTGTTGATGTTATCAAAGGTCCATTATTTGTACATCATTACCTTCGATGCAAATTCATGAAGATGGCGACGAGTGACGACAGCATGTATGGATAAGGTATGGATAAAATAAAATCCTTGGTTATTTATTTTACTGGAAATAAGCAATTGAAAGTAGGCGTGCGGGGCCTGTGAAACGCCTGGAGGTGTTTGGCGGGCTATCGTGGTTAATAAGCACTTTTCCTAGAGATTGGTTACTAAATCTTAAAAAGCTTTTTCTTTGGGAGGAAGTGGTAATGGTAAATATGTAATATACTGACAAAAACGTTTTGGAGTTAAAAAACGTGATGTTATTACGGTAATGAGCTTAAATTTGCTTTTTCTTTACGAAACGTGGATGTTTGTCTATTTATAAGTCAGTAAGTAAACCCTTATAAGTAGCTATTGGTAACATATTCTTGAATTATTATATGTGAGTTCAAATCCCGGGTCGGGAAACACTAACTTGTCTTTTCTAGTCATATGTGTGGTTAATTTCTCATGCTTGTTGACGGTGAGGGAAAAAATCATGAGGAAGCTTACATGGCTAAATACAACTGTATTCGTACGAAGCGTCGTCGAAAGGCCTGCCCCATATCACGTGAGTACACTATCTAAGCAAAACGTGGGTAATGTTGAGAAGTATTAGTACCTCTGCCAACCCTTTCGAGGATATACGGCGTGAACACTTGAGTGTTGAGTCTATACGTGAGAGTGATTTAGAATATACTACGCCAACGACACGCCGCCGTGACATTTAAAATTATTTACCGTTACTGTTACGGTCATAATGAAAACATACTTTAAAATTCAGAATGCATAAACATAACATAACTTGATATTGCAGAATGTGTTTTGTAATGATACTTGGGCTGAATATTTACACCTAATGTAAAAAATTGCAGTAATATATGATAATAATAATATCTTTTTTTTATTATCAGGACATGGTTCCATATCTTGTTAGTAATACAACTTAATAAATTGCTGCTTTAATTTTATCGATCTCCAATGTTTTTTAGAAATATGTAATTGTATAACTTTTTTATATGATACTATATAAAATAGATACTTAAGCTTATAAACCAAAATTACCAATTTTGTTACCAAAACACATTCCAAAACGTGTTAACAAAGCTTACTCGAAGATTATTTAAATGACACCAGTTGATAAGTATTATAACACTAGCTTATCATATCGTATACATATGAGAAGGCAACATTTCGTCAAGAAGCTAAGCCTCTATTCAATAGGTATAAGTCCGAGTAACAATATCGGGTCAAATCGCAGGTCAATCTTCGTTCTAAAGCAGCGATAATACTAGTGTTTCGGGGTCACACGAGATACGATCAAAATGATTTGTTGAACTAACTTTTTAAATTAGCGTCTAAATGTTATAATTCATCTGGTGCGGTTTGAATATGTTATAATTATTGGTTTAGGTTTTCGGGGGTGTGGATTTTGAATTTGATTATTTATTTTATTGTTTAAGGAATGTTTATTGATTGAAGTATCAATTAATAAAAGATACTTAAGAATATAGCATCGATATAGTAAGAGAATTAATCTCGATTGCTTTGTGTACTAAAGGAACAATTCCCTGGTAATGAGTAGTGCAGTTTGTATTTTCTTACTACACGGATTTTCCTGCTACTTCGTTTTTCTTATTTTTCACATAACCATGAATAATAAAATCTGACGATTTTTTCATGAATTGAACATGAAATTTAATTCACAAAACGACAGTAAACAGTAATTGCTCTTAATACTCGTACTTCAAAATACAAAAAATACGTTTATAAGATTTGCAGTCTTGTGAAATCTAGCTCCATAATTTGATATATTTTTATCATTTAAAATATATATTGTAGTAGTGAAGTGCCCGTTTAGAATTTAGTTTAGCTCAATTGGCAGAGCGACGGGGGCGTATTTTCTTTCCTTTTTTTTCGTAACATACAATACATACATAACATAACATAAACGTTCACGCCGAATATCCCCGAAGGGGTTGGCAGAGGTACTAATACTTCTGAACATCACGTGACTTTGTCACCTGGTGTTCAGAGTACCCACGTTTTGCATGGACAGTGTACTCACGTGATAGCTATAGCTAACATACAATACCTTTTACATTATTTATTTGGAGACACTTCACGGGAGACAATTTGGTCCTAAAACTCATCTAGGCGCTCCACAAAAACAATCGTTTCTTCATGTACGTACCTTTTATCAATAGATTGTCCAAGATAAAGATACGTTAGTGTTAATGAATAGAGAGTGTAATTGCAAAGTGAATGTGTAGAAATGTCGGCCGGGTGGTCTGCCGCCGCCGCCGCCGCATCCCAAATGAGGTGCACCACGTCTTAGCAGCTCAACGCGTATGCAAATAAGAGGTCGCACCCTCGATTATATTCGTTAAGAATACTTGCCTTTAACATAAACAATGATGTGGGATTTGGAACGTTTAGACAGCTTGTGAAATGAAAATTTGTCTTATTCTTGTGAATGACGATTTTGTGGAGATTTACTATATTTAGGAGAAATAAAAAGTTGTTTTGTAAGACAAAGAAATGATAACAAATTTTAAAGAACAATTAATAATGTAAGCCTAAAAATACATAATAATAAAATTTATGGATAGTTGTACACAAATTGAATATTTATAAGAAATTGCAATTAATCTGATCTTTATAATAACACAGAACTAAAACAGTTAAATGTTTCTTCGTTTTTAAATCTGGTAATAACAACAATTCAAATCTCAATATCTTCAGGTTCAAACATGATACCCGTGGCAGTGTTTATAAAATATTAATTTCATACACAAATATAACAATAATGTATCCCGCTAAATCAATTATTAAAGACCAAAAAAAAGAAGAAATCATGTTATTTTAGGACCTCAATAGAAGTTTCAATACCATGTAAGGCTATTAAGCAGGAGTCAAAGTAACATAAAAGATTATCTTATAAAATATTTATAGTAAATAATTGGCAAACAAACGATAGTTTCTTCTGTCCTCAATGGAATGAACAGCGATTGTGTAAATAAGTTCATACTTTATAGTAATTTTGAGCTAAAATTATACCATTTCTAAATGTAAACCATTGCATACTCTATGGTCTAATCCGTTAAACCGTGTCGAGACAGAAAATGCTGTTTACATACATTTATAATTGAAGTGAGGTACCGATGCAGATATGAAAGTGCACATCACTTGGCAAGGGAGTCCTCACCTCGTTTCCTTTGTGTCGTCTGCATTGTCTGCCTCTTTAACTGGTCAGCGCTCTGAGCATGAAATATTGCAGATTACACCACCGCCGGTAGCCCTCGCGCGCCTCGACCTACCACATTTACATACAGTAAAATTAAAATAAGATCCGCATTAAAATAACGTGTAATAGTGGGTCAGTAAATCAATATAGTATTTGTTATTACACGGCCCGGCAAACCAGTCGGATGATCTAGTACGGACACCGTTACTATAAACATTAAGTTTTATGCCTCTCCGTCCTAGGCACATGCTAGATAGTAATGTAGCTAAACATTTTAGCTTGTCAATGTCAATTTTTATGTCCTCTCTGTTTATGTCGATGTAACTAGTTGGTGGTTTTAAAGATGATCTCAGCTTTGCATTTTACGATCTCAGATATTGATTTTACGTCGAGTGGAATACAGATAACACGCGCGTAAAGTGTTTATGAACTACCCGCAGATATTTTCTGTAAGTGGTCACGTACGGTACATGTCATGTACGGTTCACGTATTATTAAATTAAATTGCTTTTCAACAAAATATTTACGAGAGTAGTCGTTCTTCACGTCAGAGTTAGCCGCGAGCAACTTGGCTGACTCGCAGTACGCGCCCCGTACTCTGCGAATAAAATAGGCGCGAGGTGAAATATTTTATTTTTATTCTCCAACACCTATTTGTTTTTGTATTGAAGCGAAAATAAGCTAGTTCGCTCGCAGTTTGGATGGGTATTAAGTGCGTGTGCGAATTATTAAATGTATAAAATTATTTTAGATGTCTAAGAATAATGTTTGTTTGCGTTGTTGCTTGTGAATAAATTCATTGTACACGCAAGAGTGCACTAACTAGCATGAAGTGACGAATGCGTGGAGTGCGAGCGGAGCGCCCGCGGCCACCGCGCGGGTTCACCCGCCGCATCTATCAGCCGCTAGAGCTAGCAGATTATTCCATTAAACATACAACAGATCCGATCATTACCACTCACCGTGATCAATCTATCCACGGCTTCATTAAGACGCAATCGCCCCGGCTATAATTAACGCACAATGCTATGGAAAATAGATAACATTTCATTCAGGTGGAGTCAACATTATGTCCGTTACATATAAAATTACATGGTGGAGTTATTAAATAAATTCTTCCTTATTTACGACGTTGTTTTCAATTTGAATATGAAACATGGGTGTAATTGGCTGAGTTAGGAAACCCGGAGGCTGTTTTGTTGTAATTAAAACTATTTAACATTCAAACAGAAAGTGGCGGTAGGCTGCACAGCTCATTTAGCTAGGAAGGCCGGTCTGCCATTACTCTCCTGCGAGATTGATATATTCCTGTTCGACATGCGATCGGCGACACGTCACCGCTACTGCCCACTATTTATAAATAAACAGCCAATATTCTCTTATTGCTCAATTTACTATCCACACGTTTTATTGCCCTAATGAGTGACTTTTAATTGCTTATTCGCTATTGATTGGCTCACTTAGTACGGTAATTTGAATTAGACGGCCATAAAGAGCAAGTTTATTTACATAGAAACTGTAGAATTACACTTTTTTATATTTTCCTAAAACCAGTATTGGTTGTATTTTTGTTTAATCAAACTGTGTTAAAATAACAGTTCTTTTAAAAAAACTTCTTTTAAAAAATAAGCATCACAATTATTCAAAAAAACCACACATAAGTACAAAAGTAAAGATAAAGATTTGCCTTTTACAAAACATTAGAGGTTATAGATCACGCGGCCCGGTAGCGCGCACCCGCTCGCTGCTTCTTTATACAGAAGCCATAATAAGTATCACTTTCAGATCATAGATCATAAACGCATTTATTATTTGGAAGGTGGCCGAGCATACGGGGGGTCCCGTCGCTTCGGTTGCGTTTCCAACTCGAGTTTTTATTGTCCCACGACGTCATATAGAAGTGCTCTTCTCCAACAATCACTGATACTAAAATATCGAGTGCTGCGACACCTCGATGCTCCGGAACTATTCAAAAATTCCGTGGCTATCGAGAACACTCCTAAATCACAGACGTACATCGAACAAACTTAATCTATACTTTACGACTAACGTAAATTTTAGTTGATTTAATAACTTATTTACTTTTGTTGTATTCAATATAATATCGATACTGATCTTTATGACCTTTTTATTTTGGATCGTTAAAATCAATTTCATTACTTCTTATTTTCGACATGTACTTACTATTAATGTTATACTTAATTTAATAGAGACTGAATTACAAAATTTTATTGTGGTAGATAACTCAGCATGGTTTAAAACATAAACTAAGACTTTAGGCATAAACTTAGGTGTGTTTAGTATTTAATATGCAAAGTCATTAAGTAGAAAACAGCCGGCGCCCGTCACCTGCTTTGCTTCATTGCTGTTTCTGAACACATTCGATAGAATAAAATGTTGATAAAGTGTGTAAATCAAGATAACGTCGATAGTTAAGAGGCTCGATACAACGAAATAGTCAGAGTTGAAGAAATTACCTCACGTACGAATCAAACATAACTCTTCGCGACCCGTTCTAAGCCGCTGCTCTGTTCATACCGCGTCGCCACGTACAACTTAACTACGTTTTCTCCGAGCTACTTTAGTTTTATTATAGACGTTGATCAATGAACACTGAACGAGATTTGTGGAATAATTTTCAATAGTACGATATTAAATATGCACTGCGCTCACCTTTGTAAAAAAACACATCTTATTTTGTAGTAACAAAAAAATATTAATTTCAGTCAAGAATGTGGTGACTGCATGACAAGACTGATGCATGTAAATGAACCTCGAGAAGTATACCAGGTTTTTACAAAATGGCAATGGATGGTATCTGCCTACCACTATGAGAACTAACGGCGTAAGCGTATAAATATATTTTTATTTCATATCCCATAAGTAACAATCCATTTGGAAACCAATTTAGCCAAAACCATAAGTAATATTCCCCTTACACGATCCTCGCGTGTTCTAGCATAGCATTGCCGACGTTAATAAAAAGCTGTATAGTTATAGTACAGCTTTAAACGTCTCAATTAATACAATATAAACAGAGATATATGTTCTTAAAGTGGTATTAGCCACACACGAGCCCGTCGAATGTCATGTATTAAGCGTAAAATTGCCTACAATCATTGAGGTGCTCGAATGTGATGGTCCGAGAGAGGTTCTGGCGCCTCTCCCCGCGATCAGATGGTGCGTCTAATGCATTCGATCCGGGGTTTTATTAACGAATATTATCCAATATTACAAACCAGCCTTTGTGCTGTACGGCTTGAACCCGCAAACTAGAAGGTTACTCTTTTATTACATAATAATGGGTTGAGATGTACAGGAAACGATTTCTGTACACACTAGTACGTACAAATTTATCCTTTTAGCGCAATATTCAAGCTCAAATGTTCTATTTGGTTTTGCACTTGAATTTCGTTGTATGCTATGCTTCCTTTGTACTTTGAAAAATAGAAACAATGTTCTCAAAGATCAATCATCTATATAGATATCCGTTTACATTGGATATTCATCTGCTTGTATGGAAATTCATCTGAGTATCTATTTATTTATTTATTTAATTGAAGAACATAAAACAGAATACAATCAATATTACACAAACATACAATATTACATGAACATAGAAAATAGGGCTAGATCATATTCCTAGGTATATGTCCCTAGCATACACACAATATAAATATGATTTTTTTGGAAAATTTTACACAATTAATATTATCCTTAAGTGAAAAACAGAAAAAATATTACAATAAATTTACTAGTTAATATAGAATTAAACATTGCTGGGTATATCATTCTGAGACTTAATTCTGTTGTAAAGCCTGAAACCAGTACGGAAAATTGAAAACCGCGAATTAAAAAATATTGTATTGGAATTGCACCGATGGAAAACAAAGGTCACAGGTAAAATCTAAACAACGGTGTATAAAAATATTGATAAATGCAATGTAGAAAAGATCTGTTAACAAATTGATTATGAAAAATCTCTATCAACCCTGATAAGTGTGTTAATGTTTCGAAAATACCTCGAACACTTGTTGCTTAGCATTAAACATTTTAAGTCAATAAGAGTTTATGGATCCGTAAAGTTTAACTCTACGTAGGAATGGTGACATTTAAATGCCAATGTGTGAATAGTTCGGCATTCCTCTCGAAAATATTTTCTTCGATTGGTTCCTCAGGTATTTGACGCGTATGCGAATTAGTTTTTATCAAGATGTAATAAAATGCGAACGCGCGTACGCTATGTGGGATATGCCGCCCCGACCGGATGGGTGGCCACTACTTGTCTTACATTTCAGATTATCTCAACGATCAATCCATTCAATAATTAAAGTTTTAGATATTTCAGAATTGGTCCAATTACACAATAGCTTTGGATACATCACCATTAAAGAAACACATTAACGGTCTACGAAATCAAACAATATATGAGTCAAATATAATATTATAATTGTAAAAAAATATACAAATCTGGTCAACTCATACGGGAAGCTACATTATTAGCTTATAATTGTGATAAGTACACAGCGAAGTCAAACTTGTATTCATGTAACACTGAAGGTCATAGATATGTAATTCATGGATTGCTTATTTCAATAGGCGATCAATAGTCTCTGCCTACCCCAATTGGAAAGAATGGCGTGAGTATATGTATGTATATTATTTATCATCAATATTGTCTAATCCAGAAAGGGAACATTTCCCTCAGTGGGACTCGACACTAATTCTTAAACCTGCCCAGCAAACTAACTTTTCCTCCACTAGGCCATAACCGTTGCTCTTTGAATAAAAACTCATGATTTCAAGTAAACCACAACTGTAAAATTGCAGATCTATTATAGAACAGTGAAACATAGACAAGACAATCATATACCCTATAGCGTTATTATAGAAAATTACGGTCAGCGAATGAACAACACTCGGTGTCAATCAAGCGAATATGAACTGATTCATGTAGTAACTAAGTGTCCAACTAGTGGCCTATTGTGCTGCACTTAGTACAATGCACACGTGAATTGAAGTGTACTGGTACGGGTCAGCTACTAAGCCCCACACGAACTTTGCGACAAATGTCAAGGCCTAAGCGACTTTACGACAGCATCAGATAAGCCTATGATTTGCGTCGTGTAATGTCATTGTCTTCGGTGTCATGACCTTCAATAGATGCCTAAAGCTTCGAGTAAATAAATGTTGGCTTGATAGTATCACTTTTGATCTGAATGAGAATAATTGATTTGTAAATGTAACAAGGTGTGTTAGATGTAACAACAACGAAAATATGAGTTCATCAACCTTAAAATGACGCTACTACTTTTAGGCCAGGTTGAAATGCAAGGATTTATATTTGGTAACACATAAAAGCATTTGAGCTTAGTTGCTCCTTCTTCTTTGACTGATTGACTGGAATGAAAAAAACAAGAGCCTAACAATTTTAAGATTATAATTATTATTGTAGTTGTTTGCACTAGTAAAATAATTGTTGATTGTGTTTATTTATTGTTTCTCATTTCCGCTATCAACGTTTATAATGTCTGCCACGTTTTGAATGGTGTAATAATTTTGCAACTAAAACCCTCATTCATTCATGGATATTCCATGCAGTTCGTTTGATATGATCATCTCAGTAAGTCACGCGTTTCGTACGCAATTACACGCGTAAGTTTTACTTAACCGAGAACATGAATGAAGAAATCTTAACTGCTATAAAATTCACGAAGGCGAGTGGTGAATGTCCATAAAGGAGCGACTCATTGAAACGCTGATTACGCAGCACGCGACTTCTGTTGAACAATTAAGAGAGCGTTCTTTACTGGACTTGCGATATTATCCGTATCATGTCGCTAAGTAGACTACCGTGTGCTCGAAATCACACAGCGATCTCACGACAAACCCATTGTAAACTGCACCTGTTTGGTAAGCGCAAGGTTAACGGCCCTACAAAATTTCAATTAGCCACAAAAATTAAGTCCGATGAAGGTTGATAAACAAACAAACATGATCCTGGGGCTATTTGCTGATGTCGGGCTCTCATCAATAATGCTTTCTTAGGTGATAAGTATCGCGGGCGCGTGTCTCGTAGAAGAACCACCAACACCGTTATTAACCTCGCGATAGTCATCGCTACCACGAGAGATCATTTAGTGATACGCTTTATATTAAATTACTCGGTCGTGCGTTGATGTGAGCCGCAGCTATTGATAAAACATTCCGAGTATTCTATTACCGAAAACTGAGATAACTCCGCCGGAGGTATCAAGAATTATTATGTTGAAGAGCTTCAGGAATTTGAGTGTGATGACAGCAGGCAGACCTTCGACGCCTAGAGAACACTCTATGGTAGTTTACATCACTACAAAGCGATCTTAACCGTTATATTCATATTCCACTACTAGCATAGGTTGGTGAATGGGTTGCAACATTAGTGCGGGTTACAAAACTTCGCTTGAATTTCACCAGTCTAAATAGCTAATACTTATACTACCACGGGTATAAATCTCAAAATAGGGTTAGACAGAGGCTAAGAGTCTTTGAAATAATATATTGATCAGCTTTTTTTGGAAGTTACATAGGGAAAAGAATTTAAAATAAAGTACAGACAATATAGTCAAGATACATCATTTGTATCAATATTATTAAACGCTACTCAGTGCTGTGTAGTGTCGGTTTTGAATAGCACTACCCCATTTCTTCCGGTGGGTGTACGTAAGAGGCTACTCACGGTATTGGGGCTTTTAAGGGATTTTTGGGCGATGCGGTTGGAGACCCATCACCAACAACCTTTATTTTATCATCATTTCCCCACTCAACTTTCCAAAAGTGGCTGAGGAATTATTAATTCCTTAGCTCTGGCTACTCCTTTTAGGGATTTATAGCCGTGAGTATGTGTATGTATGTATGTATGTACTCTTTTCTTCTGTGTATACTCTACCAATATTTTTACATTACTCTTTTCTGCTATAATTTCTATACTATGTTGCCATAGCCCAGGAATTAAAATGAATGTAAGAATCCATTTGATAGTTTACTTAGTGGTAAGTTGTGCGCCATATAAGAGGAACGTCCATCAAGTCGCGTGTCGACGTCGCATCGCCAGGCACTGCACTGTCCCACGACTGTCACCAACTCGCACTTAATCCTCTACTCACCTTTTTTTTTCAAGCCCTCATTGCTCGTTCACAACCCGTCGATTGCTATTTAACAACGCTTAATCTACATCTCTATCACGACTCAATCAGATATCGAACGGTGATTATATCTGTGAAAAACATGTCAAAATAATTTCTGACATAATCGGTTATCATATCTCGTCACCCTACACATGCGGGTTTCTCGGATACTGCCTACTAGTACCATCGTGTTAATTTAACATCTCCGAAGGTGTATCCATGCCATACAATCTTCACCAAGTTTTAACATGTCGTTTGATAGATATCTCGCTTGTCGGTTAATATCATCAAAGCGACATTTTCCGTAACATTTTTACATATTCTATAATTAACGCTTAGGACCACAGAATAATTTCGGTGATTTAAACGCGGTTCGAATTGTTGGTAATTGATATGTCTAAACCTTTTTTATATATACATAGCTCACAGCCATAAATCCCAAAAAGGAATAGCCAGAGCTTCAGATCTTTTTATATATATACGCTTCAGACCTTTTATAACAGAAACATTAAGTAATTGGTGCAATAAGTAATCTGCAGATATGCTGTATAAATTACCTAGTTTTCTGTTCAATATTCAGACATTATGATCCGCAAATATACCTGTGATTCAATCTCCTTTTCTTTTATACTTGTTAACTCATGTTGTAGGTCTTGAGCGGAGTGAACCTTTCTTGTAATAGACCTATGTTGATTGACGTATAGATGACTAGACTAGGATACGTGATAGATTTTACTTAAATTATATTTTTACTTAGTTCAAACCCATATCTAGCTCGTCAAACCGGTAAATAACCAAAAACTTGTTCGTAAAATCCAAACACTTCGCTGACAAACTCGAAGACAAAAACTAGTTGAAATAAAAATCTTTACTAATGACCTGATATTAATCAACGGAGACATTACAAGTAATATGAAATATCTTCCACCACAGTTATGAAGATGTTCTCGTTGACAGCACATTAGTTTCAACTTTGTGATATTATTACTTTTACACATTAAATATGAATGTATAAGACATACAAATTAAACTTCATTTAAATAGTTTCCATTAAGGTATCATTAATAACTAATCGATGGCTGCGGGCTAAGCTACCCAGCTATATTGTAAATAGGAATTTGATTTACAGTGGCTATGTATGTCGGAGAGAGTCGAGACAAGGAAACGTGCTTACTGTGGTACAGCTGAAGGCATAACTTACTGCCTCCACAATACTTCTAATTAAGATCATTCTTGCCAGTACCTTCGTAGGGAATCAATGGCTCAATTCTACTGCAGGGTAGTCTAGTCCACCAAAATATAAAAATGTGACACTGAAGATTACATACAAACATATCTGCTCAGGGCTACAAATTTCAAAAAAAGGGTGAACAGAGTTATTTATTTTTCTGTCTCGATTGGCGTAAGAGGAAGAGGAAGAAAAATTATTAAAAGTAAACAATTTGTAGTCAAAACAGGCTATTTCAATGGAAAGAAAGTATGAATTTAATGTTTCTAAAAATGACAAGTGATAAAATTACCGTAATCGGAAGTGAATCTCGGAGCGTTAGCCAGCATTGTTCAAATTGGCGATCGATAGATTCTGCCGGCCCTAATGACAAGTAATGACGTGAGTAAATGAATATGCAATACATAATTGAACTTGACTGACTCTTGGTTGACTGGAAGAAATCGCGTTAAGGCGATAAGTCCGCCTTTGTGTACATTGACTGTTTTATAATTTTTAAATACTGTTTGTGTGTTGTGTATTTGTATGCAATAATGTGTTTAAATAAAATAAATAAATAAATAATTGCTTATTCAATAAGCTACCCCTACCCCTTGCCTCGCTGTGAGTATATGAATGAAAATTAAAGTCATCTACAATAGTGTATGGGTGTATGTTTATGGTCTAGAATTGCGGCCCTGGTCAGGGCACAAACTGGATGTTATAAATAACTCCAAACCCAAGTCACACGTTTTTCATGCTCTTTTTAACAGGCATTTCAAACCATACGCCTTATTATGAATTATATTCTTCGGTCAGTTTAGTGAGCCGTATTGTTGTGTGAGCTTCTGATGTGGTTAATGAAATTAAAGTTATTTGTTCCTCCGGGATGAGAAGTTTGTATCATCTCGTCAGTGTGAAATTAATTGGTTGATGTACTTGGCTCTGGGTTCCGCATTTTTTGATCTGTTAATTTGTTAGGACTTTTACTTATAAAGGAGAACGTAACATACGTAGATATTTTAAATACTTGTATTATATATGCCAGTTTTTAGCTATTATTTTATAAACGTGTTTTATTTGTTTAAATCTTTTTGTTCATGAAAACCTCATGTGGGGATTATTACTAATAAATAAAGGAAAGAAAAACTTCGACACAGGCGGGATACGAACCCGCGACCTCGGGTATACGCCCCCGTCGCTCTTGCATCCCGCCTGTGTCGAAGTTTTTCTTTCCTTTATTTATTCTTTATTTATTAGTGTTTTATTTGTGGTTATTGTGTTGGTATATTAGTCGTTTCTTGCGTATGAATAATACACGATGGCATATGATACCAAAAGTTACTAGCTGTTTTTCTGTAAGGGCCATTTTTTTTTATATTTGCAGTAAGTCAATATATATATTTGTAAACCACTTTTTAACTTATGCATACACATACATACTCAAGGTTATGAATCCCAAAACACCCTTTTGTTAACGCCTGCTCATGTCGAAAATACCGAAAACCATATTAGATTGCCTTGTGTCGCCTTAAAATAACACTACCCTATTTTTTCACGTGCGTCTTCGTAGGAGGCGAGTTACAACCAATGTTGTAACTCGCCAATGTAGCCCCAATGGGCTTTTTAAGTGATTATTGTGCGATAGGGTCTGACACTAACAACCGTTATTTTACTATCTTTACCCCATTCAACTTCCAAAAGTGGATTACGAATGTCTTATTCTGAAGCTCTGGCTACCCTTTCTTGGGATTTACAACCGTAAGAATATTTATTTATGATTATAATAACACACATAAGCTGTGTAGTGTCGGCTTAGAATAGCACTACCCCATTTCTTCCGGTAGGTGTACGTAAGAGGTGACTAACGGACTTGGGGCTTTTTAAGGGATTTTTGGGCGATGCGGTTGGAGACCCATCACCAACAACCTTTATTCTACCATCTTTTCTCCACTCAACTTCCAAAAGTGGCTGAGGAAATTGCAATTTCTCAGCTCTGGCTACCCCTTTTAGGGATTTATAGCCGTGAGTATATGTATGTATGTGTGTATGTATAATAACACACGTACATATACCCACGTCATTTGTTCTGATTGGGGTAGGCAGAGACTATCAATCGGCCCTTTTCATACATGCTCTTTTATTCTTCATACTTGGGACGCCTGTCTTTTTGACCACAGTCTCTATTTGGTCCTAATTTAACTTCCGTGGTTGTCCACTACTAACATTACCTTCCACATCAGGTCTATCTATATAGATCTCTTTTATTGCTATGTAGTGTCGGCTTAGAATAGCACTACCCCATTTCTTCCGGTGGGTGTACGTAAGAGGAAACTAACGGTATTGGGGCTTTTAAGAGATTTTGGACGATGCGGTTGGAGACGCATCACCAACAACCTTTATTTTACCATCTTTTTCCTATTCAACTTTCCAAAAGTGGCTGAGGAATTTCTAATTGCTTAGCTCTGGCTACCCCTTCTAGGAATTTATAGCCGTGAGTATATGTATGTATGTATTATTAATAATGCATCAGCAATGCTCTGTAATAAGTTTTGTGTATGTATCTACCTACTACTCTATGTATCTTTTTAACCAATTTCCTATCATCCATCCTCTCATTTATCTAAGCTCCTTATTCGTAGTTTTATAACATGTGGTTACTAGTCACGTGTATCAAGACTATCAAGTGTTGTAGGAGTGCTGAGTCAGTGCGCCCGCAGTCATAACAACGCTTCCGGGAACCGCCGGGCTGGGACCCGCTGGAATTTCTACTTGTGTTCTTTTTGTTTGGCAACTCAACTGTCACTTGTCTTGCTTCTGTTGTTCTTGAACATATGATTGTCTAATGTTGTATGCTGTTTTGATGGTCTAAGTTGTGTAGATTTTTCTATGACTCAGAAGGTTTAGCGACTATAATCGACATATTAGTTATATCGAGTGTATTCGTACAAAAAAGTTGCGTTTGTGTCAGGAAATGTGTAGAAGTGTATTTCTATCATTCTGCTTGCCATTGAGAATATACGGCATAAACTTTTGAGTTTAATATAAGTGATAGTTCACCGGCCACATCTTGGAACATTATTCCCTAAATCTCTTCTTGAGATACCCCCGCTAAAGACAGGGATTAGTGCTATTCTAAGCTGACACATAACAGCAATATTTATGTTTATTAGTCTGAATAAATGAACCCCACATACGATTTTATAAGACAGGGTGTATCCAATACAGTACATCCAATTCAATATAAGAAGCGATATATCTCTACAGCAATAAGTTTCCCATAGAGGTACCAAATTTTGTTAAAACCAATCCGCTACAAACATATCTTTGCACGGTAATACGCCCAAGGTAGAGCACAAGTTTAAGTTATTTGGACAGTAAGGTATATTTAACATTAATATTTATTGCGATGCAGTGCCGTTTAAGACTATTTTTCCTATGACACGCATGAAAAAAAATCTTTGACTTATTAAAATTTATTATTGAAAGTCATAACAATATTCTCCCAAAATGCAATTATTTGTTAATGTCTTCTGTTGCTTGACTTTGGCTGTATTGACATCATAAAAACACATTTTGTTAAAACGACTTTGAATTTTTATTGGATCCTCCTTCAGTCGTGTTTCAACAGTTGAACTAAATGCGTCATATAATTAATAGTAAAAGTAGTAAAATATTGTTCTATTTTTCATTTTGATTGTAATGTGTATATTGCCACCTCTCAGCTATTATCTTAATTATTAAACGTTAACAGATGTTTATTAAGACTTAAAAGTACAAGCCTCAAATTCAAAGAATTTGAATCAAATAGTCCTAGATAGTTTTAAAATGAGTTACATTTATAACTCCGACTCTATAATGGCATATTATGCTGAATGCTGGCTGAAATCTTGTAGCGGCTTAATGATGTCGTTTGAATAGAATAAACGCAAACGAGATATGAATACTAGCATGACTACTATGTTCATTTGTAATTCATTTTAAAATGTAATGTAATGAATTTCTATACTCGGATGTATCGACTTGGCTTGGAATAACATACGAGTATCTTCATTTCTTCTGTTCCTTCCTTCCTTCACGGGCTAAATTATATTTTAGAATTAACATGAGCACAAATAAATATTACACATCTTATTATATTCCTCCTCGCAAAAAAAAAACATTAATCCTTGAATTTAGCGAATTATTGAAGCAGAGGGTATTGTTATATTGTATTCTATTTTTGTTAAATAGATAATAAAAAAGCAAATAAGAATTTCCATGCTTTGAATAGCACGCTAAGATAAGACATCACATAAGACGCAACACCACAATAACTTACTATATTAAAAATAGCTTACTTACTCATACTCACAACCTTTGTTCCCATTCGGGTAGGCAGAGACTAAATGAAAAAGCTTATACACTAATAAGCTGTGATTGAATGACTATTGTACCGATATACGGTCATAATGTGTGTAAAATACATACATACATATACTTACTCCGTTAGTTACCATTGGGGTAGGTTCCCACTCGCACTTTGAACGATCCTGGCAAAACTCTCTTGCTTCGTTCACATCCATCAATCTTTTCATACATGCTCTTTTATTCTTCATACTTCGGAGACCTGCCTTTTTGAGCACATTCTCTATTTGGTCCAAATAAGTCTTTCAAGGTCGTTCTCTTCTAACATTACATCCCACATTGGCTTTATAGATCTCTTTCACTAATTTGCTATCATCGATCTTCTCTATGTGCCCAAACCATCTCAACATTCCATTTTCTACCTTTTTTACAATTTCATCTTTCGCATCGCTCTTTTCACGAATCAGCCTATTTTTCACTCAATTACATAATCTAACATTAGGACCTCATCTCTACTCCCTTTGATTCTGCTCCCATGCTTCCTCTGCCATACCCAAAAAATATAAACTCCCCATTTATATATCTGAACAGAATTAAACGTGAAAATACTACATTACTGTATTACGAAATTATATAATTGTATTTAATAATGATAAAGTCTAATTAACTTTTAATTCTATAATTTAAAAGTATCTGTAAAGATTATATTTAAAATGAAATATTGACTTCGACGAAGAGACCCGTGACCACGGCACAAATAGGTGTGCCGAAACGTCGGGCAAATATATCACGTAAGTGGTTTTAAATATGTTCGTTGGTTAATCCCGATTATTATTATATATAATGTCTACAAACCGCGAGAGTTTGAAAAGTGTATTACATATCATAATTATACACGAATATAGCTATCACCAACTCAGATGGGGTATATACGTAAGCAGTTATTAATACTTTATAACTTCAGTCTGCAATTTATTGTAGTTGGTAAGTCTTCTTCAATACATTTTATTTTGTTTATTATGAGTCCTTTTCAGGTCTTAATTATCAATGATGAAGCCCCTTAAACTGAGAAAGTTGGTCGAAATACCTTGCGACTGCCTGTCAATTGGTCCGATAAAGTAACAATAAAATTGGCCGGATCTTACCTGGCAGACTGTTAAAGCCAAATGAGGTATGAGTAATGCTACATATTCACGCGATGCAAGGAATAATATTCTTAGCTTAGTTAGTGACAACACGCTATTGGGTGCTGACTTATGTCTATTGATTACACCACCACAAACTTACTGACAAATTAAAGAGAAACTCCTCCTTCCTAATTATTTCATTTTTCCATTTCAATGAACAATTAATGACAAATGTTCCCGTTACGTTATCCCTTAAGCGGAAGACTAATAGACATTTAAATTAAATTTTGTATCATTAGTTTGAAGAGCAAGCGGTCGAGTTGGTCCTCTTTTGAGAAGCCGACAAAGAGTGGTGCAGCGACCATCGACCGCGATGTCAATTTATAATGCGATTAACAGAAAAGAATAGTGATTTAGTCGAACGATTGCGCGAATCTTTGCGGCAACAGCCATAAGGTATAAGGCCTCCCGTCTAAATAATTACGACCGCTTCCTTAATCTCGAAAGGAATGCTTCGAACAAACAATAATTGATTAACAAACATTTGTTTGGCCGTATCGGCTATAGCTGACAGTAGTAGGTAATGTCTCTATTAAAGTTTAGCCTTAAGACAGTTTATAATGAGCCTTTTAATCTAGGAGTGCGTAAGCCGAGTAAGTCTTGCGGATGGTGATCAGAATGATGGAGTGAGCTCATATATCGAGTGAGGTCGTCTGCAGCTTCGGTGGCCGCACTGCAATATGGCTGGCTATTGATAGACGTAATCGCTGATGGGCTCACAGACAACCTACACGTGAGAACAGATTAACGTTCACCTGTATCGATAATCCTCAAACGCAATGTACGATTACTATCAGTGGCTTTGATCGATTCGAACCGTTTTATTTCCATACCCAACGAGCTCCAAATTCTTAGTTCAAGTTTAACAACTTCCTTAAATCAGCTACGAACAAAATACGGCAGCTTTTATTGAAGTATCAACTTACTTTAAGAAATGGTTATAAAACAAGATACAAGTTCCTTATTAAGGCCAGACCGAAAATTGTGGTTAACAATCAGCTAAGTGTCAATAGCTAAGAAAAAAAGATGTTATCGAAGCGATTTACCGTCGAGCGGAAACGGTTACGAGCGTTAGCTTTTCTCACTTGACTAATTTAGACGTTCCCAAAGTAGCTCAATGATAAGTGGAAAATGAGCGGCTACACAGTAAATAGAGGCAGTTTATGTGTCCGGCAAACAGCCACGAGAACTGTACACAGCGTGATTTTTATTTGAGTAGTGTAAAGTGGGGCCGGCTCGAAATATTCGTGAGAGAGCGCTTCCCCTGCGATCATGCTAGCTTATCATCGCCAACAACCACCTAATTTTATTACCTAGCTATACTCACAACTATAATACCCAAAATAAAATTGCTATAGATAAGAAAAAACTGCCCGAAGATAGTGAAAAGTTCGTACCAATAACATTTAGCCACTTTGAAGATATTGAGAGGTTCGCACTCAATGAGTACAACCTAATCTCACAGCAATATACGCGGGACAAACTTTTAAAATTAAATGCTACTTACAACAAAACCTAACACAACAACTTCATTATTAAATTAACACGTAACTAAATAGTAATTGACATCATGCACTTACAACACGGAATAGCTTGTCTTATTAATTTATCAAAGTACTTGAGTATGTCTTGTTCAGTTAAAGTTCTACTGACAGGTAAAATCATACGTGAAATTTAGGTCTTTCTAAAAAATATATATGATGAGGAGCGCAAATTTTATCATAAATCTATGTTCACGATTTTATCAGAGCTTCGAAACAAAATGGTAAATAAGAGTATTAATAGATAGGAGACCAAACTATATAAGAATCCCTCCAAATCTTAAGAGTCAACCAACATGCTGATACAGCTTTTGATTTTCAGTCACTTCACGTAACCTTTTTGAAAAGAAATGAGGTAGTGTTATTGTAACCTCACTCTAAAAAGTCACATATAACAAGGTTATTGTTACATTAATGACAAAATATTGGCTGTAAACATTGATCGTAGATTCATACCGTCATCGATATCCATATATCACGACATAGAAGTTCAATTCTATTTTTATTGCTATTTAAATAAATGTCAATACTGATACTGTCCGATCGATAACTCTTGAAGGATTTCGATCTCAAACTTTCAATGGTACGACTATTAAGTCGAAAATGGTATGGAATCAAGAAATACTTAAGTTTACGATGGTGGACTATAAGAAAACTAAATTATGGGATAAATATTACGGCACTTGGAAATGCGAGAGTTGTAGCAAAGTAAATACAGGTGATACGATTTGGTTACGGTGTTTGCAAGAGCAGGAAGGGGGAAAAGGGACGGGATCATTCATGACTTTAATAGAAATTACAACATAGATGCTTTAATCCCGCTCGTTACTTTTATTCACGGCAATAGTTGTCACGAAATTGTTTGAGCTATTTTATAAAGATTAAAATATTGAAATATTTTATTTAAACGAGATACGTCCTCTTGCTTTGCTCAGAATACAAATCTATTGACTAAGTATCATTTTGAATTTAACTACGAACAGAGTTTATTTATTCCTGTGTACAATGCGTGGTAGTGTATCAATTATTTTGAGTACATATTTTGTTTAAATATATCTCCTTCTCTATATTAACACCTATTTAAATCCCCTCCGTAGTCGCAAATTTCGTAAAATTAGTATGCATATTTTTGTTTAAGAAAGCTTCTGGAATATTTAAATCCTTTATTAAACTGAGCTACTTATAAGTGGCAATTTAATAAATATTACTTATATTTGAACTAGTACTTATATATGAACTTTAAAGAAATACTTATATGACATTTACCAAATTTGTGGAACTTAATAATTTCTTATTTCTTTCATCTGAATGGTTAATTTAATTTTCAATCAATTTGGAGACATGCAGTTGCAATAAATTGCGTATTTAAAAACTTTGCCGTTTAATCTAACTTAATCTATTCTATCTAAACAAGAATCAAAATCCGTTTTAAAATACAGAAAATTCCTTGCAAAGCCTACTTATATATAACAACCCATAAAGTGAAACCAAAAGTTTTAACGAAAACTTAATGATGGTAAAATAAAGGATTTATGGTGATGGGTTTCTAATAGCATTGTCCAGAAATAGCATAAGCAGCCACAGTACCTACTTACAGACTTGTGGCTTAGGAGTCTCCTAATAAGTCATTCACGGGACGAGATCGTTTAGTTTCTAAGAACTATTGTTATAAAGAGATTAAAAATATATAATGCTCGTATTCATTAGACAATAGAGTAAAAAAGCTTAATAGCGGATAAAGTTTATCATTTTTATGTAACTCTTGTCGGCGTTCATCGCAGAGTTGACATGATCTTAAATCATCAGCGAAGGAGGTCGTAGTCAACACGCGATCGTCGTTGATATTGATACAGATTGGCGATATTAGCAGGTGTTACTCTGAATATCCTTTAATTACCTTCTCGGTAAGGTGCCTTACGTTACAAATTATGATTTGTAGTTTTGTGTTACTTTGTTGCATTTCATATAAATTTTGCTATGCGGTAGCCGTGTGTCAGTAAGGGAATCTGGTGGCTTACAAATGATGATGGGTGATCTCTTTTTGTGCCTTTATCATGCGGTGAACTAGAAATCAGGCGTTTTAAAATGTTTTACCGAGAATAAAATTATAAACTTATAACTTACGATCCTTTATATAACATTTTTGCTCTAAAAGGGCTGAGGAGTTGTTGACTCGAAGTTCAGCCTTTTTATCTTTGGGATTTTTGCCACGTGGGAGTAGTGATCTTAAAATTTTGAGACAATCTGCTTGCTGGGTTTCTTGATTGTCTCATAATATAAAAAAACTATTTCTAATTTCATATAATCGCTGTATATCATTGCTATGTTTCACTCTGTGAGACAATAAAGCGATAAAATATTTTTCGAAATTATTTTTTCTGTAAATAGGTATTTGTTATTTATGGAGGGGTTCAGCAAATTGTTCAAAATTACAAAAATATCAATTTCCAACAGAAGTCAGTTCAGACAAAACACAGTCATACTCGTATCATACACATGATACTCTATTATCACTTATTATTTTATAAGTTCTAATAGATATTTCAAAATACGCGTAGAAAAACCCTGGAGAGTTCTTTGCAAAGAGTTGAATGACATTGTAATAAAACCTTCAGACATGTCAGTTATGAAAATAAAAACAGCTCATTATGGAGTGTTAGACAGCAAAAAGTATAAAGTAATATGTACAATTTATTTATATTAACTGACATACTTACGCAAATAATGGTCTTGAATTATTATGAATTTTTGAAAAATATTAAAGTTTTAGATATTGCATTACAATCTTTTCCCCACTCGACTTTTAATAGCTGACGATTTTCTTATTCCGAAAGACTACCCCCCCCCCCTTCTAGGGATTAAAAGACTGATAATGGAGCCGGTATGAAATTTGATCATAAGACCTTCCTTATGTATTTGCCACTGTGCGTTTTAGACTAATTTATTATTATACATACATACATACATATACTCAAGGCTATGAATCCCTAGAAAGGGGTAGCCAGAGCTAAGGAATTAGAAATTCCTCAGCCACGCTTGGAAGGTACGTGGGGAAAAGATGGTGAAATAAAGGTTGTTGGTGATGGGTCTCCAACCGCATCGCCCAAAAATCTCTTAAGAAATGGGGTAGTGCTATTCTCAGCCGACACTACACAGCTTAATTTACTAACAATTTACTTTGATTAACCATATTTTTGGAAGGCAAATGTTCTTTTCTGTTGTGTCAATAAAACCCATTTGAATATTTTTCCTCCTTCTCTAAAAATGGCTCATGAGCCATCATCATCAATCTTTTTTTTATTAAGGTAAAGTCGAAGTAAAAAATCCATCAAAATATCATAATTTTCTACCACAAAAGTATTATAATAACGAAAAAAAAGAACTCATCCCTATACGCTAGAAGAAGAGAGGTTAGTAGAACTTTAATGCGACCAATAAATCTATTAATAGAATAAATAGTTACGATGTTATTTTTAGAGATGTTTCATTGGTAACCGTATCAATTGAACGTTGTCGTTTATTTACTTCAACTGAGTAAAGATCTCGGTCATTTTCCAATTGAAACAATTAAGATCGTTCTGACTAATAAAATGTTATTCAAGGATAAAAAGTATAAAATTACATACACATAATTATGGCATTAGTTCTTATCGGGGTAGGCAGATACTAATAAATAAACGATAAATAAAAGAAAAAAAAATTCGACACCAGCAGGGATCGAACCCGTGGGTTCACCTCCAATTCCAATATAATATAATTGACACTGTAGCGCAATTGGCAGAGCGACGAAGGTGTATACCCGAGGTCGGGGGTTCAAACACCGCCGGCGTCGAAAAAGAAACGTTCTCTCCTTTATTTATCTTTTATTTATTAGTAATAATCCCAACATGAGGTTTTCATGTCAAAAACATTCAAATTAGGCATATACTATCGCCACTTTGTACGACCCTGTCAAACCTCTGAAACGTTATTGACCTGAGTTAGGTAATAATGACTTTTAGGCGTATTTTCATAGTACAAGTCATGCTTTTTTGTATTATACTGGCACACCTTTTACGCTTCTAATTTTTTTTCGACAAAAAATTTTGTTCTTTAAACCAATTCAAGTTATGAACCTCTGCTTCTTACTACGTTTCTTCCTCCTCTACAGGCATTCATATTTACTCAATCTACACAGTGTTTTTTATAATCTTTACATAATAGTGGTTATAGAACTTTATAGAACGATTCAACACCATTTTCAACACATTCGAATTAACGTCAGTTATAATTAATGCTATATCATAACTATAAACTAATACATCTATGACCTTTGTATTTGTTTTTTAATTTAGGATCCAAGCACTAAGCATTTGAATATTTTATTTGTGTTTATTTAAATAGATAAATAATAAAGTGCTTAGATATTTTTCTTTATTCCGATGCCAAGATATGAGGTTGGATATGTTAAACAGAAAGAAACTAAATAGATTTATACAGAACACAGAATCACAACTTCAATTACAATAATAAAATCAGGGAGACGTACAATAACAAAACAAACAACACTCAATTGAACAAGCCTCCTTCTTTTTGCAATCGTTTAAAAACTATCACGTGAGTGCACTGTCTATGCAAAACGTGGGTACTCTGAACACTAGGTGACAATGTCACGTAATGTTCAGAAGTATCAGTACCTCTGCCAACCCCTTCGGGGATATTCGGCTATAAAAAACCAACCAAATTTTCCATCGACAGTAAGCATGACCATGAGCACCTGTAAAATAAATACCGTTACAGCATCACCGGTAAATACACTTATTTCAGTTTCAATCAATCTTCGAGTTATATAAAAGGTCATTTAATTAGTATAAAATAATGTTGCGGGGTTAATATCCACCGCGACTAAATTCAATTTTTTCTATGTTTCCTGTATTAACAATTTATTAAGATAAAAACTGTCTTAGCTTCAATCTCCATCATTCGAACATCATGTACCATACTGTCTCATAATATTCAAAAGTACCCTGTTCTTGCCCAGACATTGTACACACGTGACAGAAGGAAAGTAGACTGTCACTTTGTTTGCACACACCATCGTAGGACCAAATACGTATACCTATCTTGCCCAGACATTGTACACACGTGACAGAAGGAAAGTAGACTGTCACTTTGTTTGCACACACCATCGTAGGACCAAATACGTATACCTATCTGAAACATGTGGTTTTTTATGATATTTTCCGCATAATTTGGTGCAGACTTATAATAAGATCGAGATAAAAAATTCAGTAGAGCCAGTTCCTGTCTGAAAAGGCGCGGATGGCAGTTCACAATGCTGTACTGGTTCCTACGCTGATGTATGGTAGTGAATGTTGGGCATGGCAAAAGAGGCATGAAAGTAGAGTGAATGCAGTGGAAATGAGATCCCTCAGAAGTATATGTAATGTAAGGTTGTGCGACAGAGTGAGAAATAGTGTAATTCGTGAACGTTTAGGTGTGAAAGATGACGTAGTGTGTAAGATAGAGAAAGGAATGTTAAGGTGGTTTGGGCACATAGAGAGGATGGATGACAGTAAATTGGTGAAAGAGATCTATAGAGCCAACGTGGAAGGTAATGTGAGTAGAGGAGGACCACGGAGGACACACCTGGACCAAATAGAGTGTGTGCTCAAAAAGGCCGGCGTCGAAGTATGAAGAATAAAAGAGCATGTATGAGAAGAATGATGAAAAACAAAAGTGATTTGCCTGGATCGTACAAAGTGGCGATCGATAGTCTCTGCCTACCCCAATGGGAACAATGGGCGTGAGTATAAGTAAGTAAGTATAAAAATAAAAGATGCATAATTTGATCCGATGTCTTTTGGCATCTGAGGTTGTTCATTGAATAAAATTGACATCACACAATAAGCAAATGGTCGTTTAAATGCAATATACTGAAAACCTTAACCAACTTTGACTTAAATCTATACAATTGCAATATAACCATTGAAATCGCAATAGCAACGTTACTTTGACAATATGACAGTTAATCGTTAAGTCGTTGACTCGTAAGTATTCTCGTATTGAATATAGATATTTTAGTAACTTCATTTGAATACTTAACTACCCAGCTAAATTTTGAGTCATAGTTTGTTTACTATCAGGTGAGTTTAAATCGCGAAGATTTTAGTATTCGTTTATGTTTTAATCCCTTAAATAATTACTGGTAATTAATTTAACATATGAAAAATATGTTTATAAATGGAACTTAGACAGTTATAATTTTCAAACAGCTTTGATATTGACAAGAAATTGATAATATCATTTTAAATTCATGAGGTGTCTTCATCTAAAATGTTTCAATTTTTAAAAGCCTCTTTGGGTGTTTTATTTGCTTTATAATTTACTAGTAACTTACATAGAACAAATCTAGTTTTTTAGAACTCTTATCTAACTATTACAGCTCTAAAACTATGTATAGCTAATCATATTGCCCACCAATCACTTAAAATTGTGTTTGACTGACTCCTATACAAATATCACAAGCATAATATTATCATGAGGTTCAGAGTCGTTAACTCCTTAGCCACTTTCATCATTAGAAGTTAGGAAAGTGATTGCACTAGAGTATAAAGCTTATCATAGCAAAAAGACATTTAGTTTATATCACCCAGACACTTCTATAACCCGTTTTTCAATACAAATAGCAGCGTGCATAATCTGCGCACGTATATCACCCATTAACATTCATAACGGGGTCGATCCATTTAATTCATCAATTATTGTCTCCGATTGAATACAGTATGTTTAGCTGCTGTAGAGGAGCAGACGTGTACAGTGGTACTTAATGGTGTATCACGTTCATTAATCTGGTGAGTGCTGATGTAGATAAATGAGGTGGTGTGCCGCTGATGATAGCATCGAGTCGGGCTACACGCGATGACGACTGCCTCTGGCGTCATTCCAAATGTACTCTGATACTTTTAAAGCAAGAGTATAAAGAAAGTAAAGTCTGGAGTAAACATTTGTAATTTCCTTCTAGATTTAGGATTGGAAGAGGTTGAACTGAAGTTTGGGACTAGGAAATAGGAGTTATGTTATAATTTTAAATGAAATGGATTTGTTGGTCACAGATAGGGTGTTTAAAAATATTTTACAAAATATACAACTTTTATCGTACAAAGTGGCGATCAATAGTCTCTGTTTACCCCAATGTAAAATAATGGCGTGAGTATATGTATGTATGTTTCCAAAATATTCCTATGATCCTTTTAAAATAGGATAGAAAAAATCACTTGATTAAACATTGCAATTAGAACACATAAGAAACAATAGGTTTATTGATTGAAGTAAAATTATCAGCCTTTTCACTAAAAGCGATATGTTTTGGAAAAACTGTTTAGTGAAGAGGAATAATGAAAAATGACATATGAAGAAGATGTACAGAAGATGATGAAACATATTTTGTATTCTTGTGGTCTTTACAATCTTCTCCCAAATACCTTCCAAAAGTGACTGAGGAATTTCTTATTCCGAAGCTCTGGCTACTAAGTATATTGTTTTTGTAATAAAACTTGATTTCTGTTAAATTTAGGAACGTATATAAATAAATAAATACATACCAATGTATATATTTAGAGTATCTACCTAAGGATATAGTAACGCTTATAGTATGTATAAAATTCAATAATTAGAGTAACAATATACTACAAATAAATGAATATTGTATGTAAAATTATTTATATTATTCTACTGTTCATAAAAAATAACGCTTCCTGTGCCAAAACCGTTAAAATGTCAGGATTAAGAACGTTTTATTCATCATATAAGTCATAATATTTTGAAAAATTCCGTCAACAAGCAATTCCGATTAATTGGCTTTATCTAAGAACATAAATTAGCTCAAACACGTTTATTTTTTAAACGTAATTTGATATACATCTAATTTATATTAGCTAACTGGTGTATAATATTTTGCTTGTTGATGCAATCTTAATTTAATCAGAATAAGGAAACTTTCAAGAGTGTGTATATTTATGTTTAACTTGCTAATAAATAAAACTTATTAACTGCTGCGCTCTACTGCTGAATTTTATTCCCAATCTCAGTATGAAAGTATTAAGTAATATTATTGCATTAAAGATAGCTATTGTATTGAAAGTAGTTATGTAATGTTGGCTGAGGATAGCACTAACCCATTTCTTTTTCCAGGTGTTTATGTGGCAACTTAGGGTATTGGACCTTTTTAAATGATTGCTGGGCGATATTGTTCGAAACCCATAACTTTTATTTTATAACCCTTTCCTCAATCTATTTCCAAAGGTGTCTTGAGAAATTGTAATGCTGGAGCTCTTGCTACCCCGTTTGGGATTTATAGCAATAAATAATATGTATAAGCATACATATATGTAAGTTAACTAACTATATTATAAATATACTAAAAATGTAGGCATTACAAGGCAAATTTCTCTCGAAGCCATATTAAAAAGGAAGGAAGTAGTAAGTTCTTTATATCATATAAATACAATTTCATGTACTCCATGATAATTGAATGTATACAGTGATAATTAATACGCGTATAAGGTAATGAGTATCCAAACGCTAAAGGTCGAAAGATTTAATCTTCAAACTACCAGAATACATCGATTCACACCTTCCGAAGTCCTCGCCGCCAGTAAAGCAATTCCACAAATTTGAGAAAGTATATTAGTTATATCCAAATAATCAATTGCAGTCGTTAGGTGATTTATCTCGCTTCGATAAGATTTTAATGAAGTACTTTGATTGGGTGAGCACGGACGAGTTTATCAAGTGTGCGATAGAGGGATTGGTCGTCTATACTTATTGACATATTAACTTATTAAATTAAAAACTATTTTATCTCATCAGTTTTACTGTAGTCCTTATTGTGATAGCGTTAGAGGTTTGTTTAGTAATGCTTATCCAATTAACGAGGCGGATAATTCTGATTAGAAATTGAAAGATATCAGTACGTCATTCATTGTGGAAACTGCTCACGGTACTACTGTGTGATAAGATAAATTGAGTTTATTGATAATGATGTGGCGGTAGTGGCGTCTTGCGCTTGATATAGACTGAAATAGACTTGTATGAACCGAATTGGGGCGACTCGGATGACGAACAAGAGAAGAGACTTATAACTACGATAATTTTGATTGATTAGGTTTGTTAATAATGGTATCTTAGAGTAGTTTTTAGGAATTTTTAGGATTTGGTATTTATTTCATAGTACTTAAATTAACTGGAGTTAATGGAGTAATGAATAGTATAAAAAGTAAATAACAGTAATTTGAACAGCAGTAAAATTAAGATCAGGTTTCATTTACGCTAAATGTTGAGTCATGATAAACAAATTAACCAAAATTGGCAATGATATTGTTACACAGAGGTTGAGTACCTCAAAATATTTTCAATTATATAAAATCTCTTTGCTTATTTTTTTTACTTTGAAGTAGTATTGTGTTACCAGTTACGACTATTATTAATGTATATATTTTGTTTCAATAGAATTTTCGTCCGTATAATGGCAAATCAAAGGCTTGGTGTCTTACTAACTTTATTTCAGTAATATGATGATGAAGAAATTATTAGGATTCTCTTCCAAAAAGTTAATATAGGACCCTATTATATATATTAATAGGATTTGTTTTAAGTTCTTCTCTTAATCACCAGGCTGAATCTCGTGAACCGAGGAAGGTACACGGTATACACTTTTACAGATAAAAATATGTAAAAAAAAACAATGAGTACTTTAAAAACTTAATCCATTAACAATTTTAAGGAAATCTCATACAAAAACAGATATTTTTTTCTCGTTTGGTTCGATATTGATAACGACAATCAACAAAATTTTGTCTTCTCAAATCGTGCTAACTTTAAGAACAATCTTAGCAAGGACTTCATTTTAATAAGACTAATTTTAAAGCAGTGCCGTTGTTAAGCTAAAAGCTAGTACTAATTTATCTTCACCGACGAGAAGCTTCCAATCGCCTACTGTAGAGCAAGTCTGCGGTCGCGTGCGGACTAAAATGTAGAGATAGAACCAAGTGGCGGCGGCGGCGGGCGGCGCAAGCTCATTGCCCGCTAGATCGCCCTTCGATTAATTAACGAAAACTAACCCAAGTCCATCGTGTACTGGCTAATGATCGAGAATACACTCATTTGCATTAAACACCCGACTCAGACCTTAATTACTAAGAAAATTACAATTAAAAGAAAAATTAATGTGACATCCACTTCAACTAATTGACCTCGCTGAAATATTTACTACGAAAAGCTTTCAAAATTCCTTCGCGTCTATTCAAATTTGTTTAACATAGAATGTGGCGTGACTTTGTTAATAGTCCAAAATAGTTATTTTATTCATATATCTGTATTGGTTTTCGACGATGATATAAATCGATTTTCAAAGCAAGAGCGCAGATTCTATAATCAAACATAAATAACGCGCACAAAGGGGAGAGATAGATCGTCCTATTTTAATATAAATCATCTTATCTACATAAATCTGATTTAGCTAAGTCGCTTCAAGAATATTGTCTCGAAGCTATAAATTAATCATGTAGTCTGTCGCTAAAATATCGCATTTCTCAGGTGAAGTGAGGTCGGGCGGGTGCGCCGGAGCTTCGGTGATACAACACCGTCCATCTTGGTTCGCGACCGATGCGAGCGACCTCTCACTTTGACTCGATCTTATCGCGCTGAATCAAATGAATATACATTCTGAGTACCCTTTTATAATATGGAACATTTGTTAATACAGTTATTACAATACAAAGAAGCGCATCAAGGTTCAGATGTTCATCTAAGATCTAATCCTTAACTGTTTTTAGTTGTATCTAATAATAATTTGTTAAAGTTCAAGGTTTGCTCTGATATTAAAATTTGCTAGTAAAAAGATAGTTTCAAATGAAAGCGTTCTGATAATTTAAATTAAGACCAATAACGTATAGTTTTTGCATCCCTAAATTAAATTTTTTTTGGTCTGATCAATGAATGAATGATAAACAGAAGAATTTATAAACATTATTTTGTAATTTATAGAGACAATTTAGAAGGTAATGCCGGTAGAAGATGAGCACAGAGGACTCATTTAGATCAAGTAGGAAATGTGCTCAAAAAGGCAGCCGTCCGAAGTATTAAGTATAAAACAGCATGGATGAAATGATTGATGAATAAAGACGAAGCTCGAGAGGTTTGGTAGGATCGTACAAAGTGGCGATTGATAGTCTCTGCCCACCCTATAGGAACAAACGGCGTGAGTATTTTAAATTTCCCTACAGATACCAAATTTTAATGGGACTAAATTTTCCTACTGGATCTAAATAGAATTAAATAAAAAATACGGCACCAACGTCCAAAAAAATAAGCTCGCACCGAATATCAATTTACATACACACCTAATTTAAATAAAACAAACTTTTTCAAGTTTTCAACCAAAACTACAATTAATTCAACGAGATTTTCTTAATTATCTATTAAAAGTACTATCGGGGTTTAATTGAAATCTATAAACGGACAAGGGATATAATTGAGCAATCAATTAAGCAAGTCGTAAACACACGCGGAGTTTTCAACGGTAACTTTATCGGATGCATCTACAACTTCTGGCAATGATTATGAAAACTTTATTAAGAGGTACTTATCTCAATGATTTGTTGTCATTATCACTAAGACTACTTAACACTACACAACCGTTGCCTATGGAGAGGAATTTCAATGAGTAGTTATATGCAACAAACGCAAACAAATCTTATCATAAATTATTTATTAGTTAGGATCTCACCTAATATTTTTTTAATCATTACAATAAAAATAATTGAAATAAAACTTTATAAGAAACTAAAAAGTATTAGGTTTCAAATGGAAAGCGTGATAAGCTGATATAAACGTCCTACAACTAAGGGTCACTTTACTACAGCAATGATAAAAAATTGTAAGCAATGAACTATAAAGTAAGGACGTTTCATTAGTATATCATATGCATATAAACAATATTGACGCCATTAGTTACCAAAGACTTTTCCAGCTTATCCAAATTAAAAAGATCTTAGCATACATCCTCTTTTTACTTCACGCACTTTCCAGATCTGAAAAACATACAGGTGGTGTACTGTTATCCCATCTATTCATTTTAGAATCACATTTCTAACCAAATTTGAAGTTTGAAATCTAACAGTAAGCAAATTTATCATATTCATAAAACCCAGTAGCTTACAAACTGACTAAAACGATGTAATGTAGGCATCATCGCTTTTTCTAATCTTCGTTTGACTCTTTCCCTCGCGACATAACTTAAAGGTACGTTAATACAGTTGGACTTTGTTTTCTACCAAATTCTACTTCCGATACGATAACAAATAAAATTTTATAGCTATCTTTAAATTCTTTAGACATTCAATATTTTGATAGGTATGTTGTAGACCATGGTCCACTGACCACAGTGCGATCGTTACAAAACGTATCTTGTTTTGGAGATAACATCTATTATTAATTTAATTCTGTAATATAAAAAGAAAACACGAAACGAAACCGCTTATTAGTTGTATTGTATATTAATAAATATTTAAGAGTATTAACTGCTTTATTAATTAGTAATTACCAAATTCAATAATGTCCAAGACATAAAGTTTAATAACAATCGCAAACGGAGTTATAAAATAAACGTTATTGAAACGTCATTGACCTGATAAACGTTTGGGATCAGATGAGACCGATTTTTAAAAGAACCCACGCTGTACGAACACAACTACGAATTAAATCTGGTATCGGTAATAGAGACGTCACAGCATTACCACCCAGTGTCTTAATAAAAATCGCTGAAATTATACACTATGTTAGACGATAGAGAGTGATAATAGCTATTAGATTAATCGCAGGTAGTGTTGCCCTGTCTTCACAAGTGATTCGATATACTGCTTACCTTTCTAATATATGATGTCATTTATACACACATTTGTTTCTTAACAAATAAAGATAAGGTTAGTTGTTTTTTGTTTGAAAAATAATGAGTATGTGCGTTTCCTTTACTTTAGTGTTTTTTTTAAATTACAGGTTTTGTCGTAATTTCGTTAGAGTATAAAGTAAAATGTGGTGTTATGAGTAGAGTTTTATTGTTCTTTGTTTGGTCAGAGAAAATTTGCTTTATTATCATGATGTTTTGATTAAGAATAAAATTTTATTAAGACAGGACAGAAGGCTCGAAAAAAACTTAACAATCAGTGCAGATAAACAGGCACAACAAATTTAACCAAAGTAACTGTTTTAAGGTCAACTTAATCAAGCCACAACTTTCCCACAGCAAATATTATGGCTAATTCTATCTTTAGTAAAGAGATAAGCTTAAAATTATTGTCATTATCGTCCCTGTTTATCTTGTTCATAACCTTGTGATTTTTATTACTCTATTACTCTCCTCATCTCGTTATGGCTATATAATCCGCACTTTATTCAATTATGAGTTAATCACCGATTCCAAAATGATAGTAATAGGTTTTCATTTATTTCCCACAGTAGAATGAAGTAATAAAGACAAAACTACTATTATTACATAGTTTGTACCGAAATCTAATTTGAGATGAATGCTTACCGAATTCCATCTCTGGGTCAGTACATTGCATAATAGATAACAAACTGATTTGCCTGCTTATTATTTAATTATTTAAAATGAGCTATTACTTCGCTAAGCACGCAGCTGTATCGATAACAGTAATAAACTTGCCTTGTACAAACATTATAATAAACAAATCGATATTGTGGGAATATCGTTGCGAGTTATGAAAGTGAGCACAAAAGCATAGATTAATATATTCTCACGAAAATAGCATCCGTTTGAAATATGCGTCTGCTTCATTCATATAAAGAAGAATAGGATATGAAGAATAAAAGTTAGGCGAAAGATTGATCAAAAAAACCTAGTACCTATTGGGATTCTGACCATTCTATCATTTACCCTTAGTAAATAAGTAAGTAGAGTTACCATTACTTATGCCGACCCTAAAAGGCTTCTACATAGGGTCGCTATTAATACATCTAATGCGATTATATGTAATTACTAGATTTTTAACTCGTCATGTCAGATGTGAATGTTATGTGATAAATATGTTGAAGTTCCATTTATAAAAAATAACTGTATAAAATCAGTTATTATCATATTGGAGTCATTAAGTCTCTCATTGGTCTGTACATTTTAGATAAAAGATTAACCCTGAAACAATCGCTACATAGCAGAGATCGATCCGCGGAAAATGCCAATACTACAATACTACACTGCAAGATCACAACAAACCGGACCAACTCCATGGAAAACTGATTACGAAATTAGGATCGGTTTAAAACATCACTTTTGCCTATATGCGCAAATTTAAGTCACCAAACAATTTCTCTGCAATATTCTCTGCTGTCGAAGAATCATAACTATAGTAATGACTATCGAGAAATCTATTTCTAGTACAGTATCACTAGTTGAATGTTACTTAGAGATGTTTGAATAAAGACCATAATGATACCACTGATCAAATTGAAGCCTTGCATATTTCATCTTCATTACGCATTTCATTTGAATAAGTTTCCGAGGCTAATGATGTGGTCTTGTTTTGTTTGATGTCGTACTAAAGTAGCGGCTTTCTTTGAGCTCACTTTATTTGAACTTCATTTGGCGAACTCTTTCAATATCGTATTTTATGCGGCTCCTTTAAATTGTATCGAGTATGAAACGTTTTGATGCCTACTCAATAACATTTTCCAAGTAGAATTTTTGATATGTAACTTATTTCAACACTGAAGTATACTATGATAACTTATTTGTTGCCCATAACTTCGTTCAGAAATTAGTTATTATGTCAGATGATTCAAAAATTTCGATAGGCCTGTTCCCTTCTATCGCGTGAGTACACTGTCTAAGCACAACGTGCGTACTCTGAACACTAGGTGACAATACATACATACATACATATACTTACGGCTATAAATCCCTAGATGGGGTAGCCAGAGCTTTGGAATTAGAAATTCCTTGGCCACTTTTGGAACGTTAAGTGGGGAAAAGATGGTAAAATAAAGGTTGTTGGTGATGGGTCTCCAACCTCATCGCCAGAAAATTCCTTAAAAGCCCCAATACCGTTAGTCGCCTCTTACGTACACCCACCAGAAGATATGGGGTAGTGCTATTCTAAGCCGACACTACACAGCAAACACTAGGTGACAATGTCACATGGTATTCAAAAGTATTAGTACCTCTGCCTCTTTTTCGGGGAAAAACGGCGGGATTATTTGAGTCTTGATATTTGAAAATGATCTCTGATTTGTTTTGGACTATTTCCTACATTTATTTAAAATACTATAGTACATTATCAGAAACTTCGGCAAAAAGGCGTTATTACATTTTAGTTTAAATGAATAATCAACCTGCCCCCAGCGAGCTATGTTAAGCCTGTAACAGTGAAAGTGATAATGAAATTACACGCTTAGTAAAGTAAACCTGAGGAGTGAAGATTACTATATATGATTAGACTCCGCATTACCGTCTCATTAATACGGTGGTTTGCATAGTGCGTGCCGGTTGCTGGACGAAACGCATCTGGGCCGCTATTCTGTTTACTAAAAATAAACTTCTTTATGTAAATCTGCATTTTTATAGGGATTGTAACTGGTTTTTGATCAATTCTTGAAAAATGCATTTGGTTTTGGAGTTTTAAATAAGAGCAAAGACCTATCTTCTTAGAATATTATCTTCCATGACCACCAAGTCTCAAAAACAAGTTACGATATATACACCTTATAATACTGTAAATAAAACATTAGTGAGAGAAATGTTAAGTTAAGGGGCTGAAAACAGAGGACATATGATTTTAAATATCTAAAAATATTATTAATATTAAACTTATAAAGATGGAGACAACTGTGAATAGGTTCTTTATATTTTTTACTAGCTGACTTGACAGACTTCGTACTGTCAAATTAGCTTATGACAAAATTTTTGGTTTTTTTTTTCCGGTACTCTTAGTTCAATCAGCCGTGAATATTTTATTGGTCAAATTTTTCCGGTATGAAAAGTATGCTATGTCTTAATTTGGGTCATTATCTTTTATTCTGCCAAATTTCATTCATATACATTATGTAATTAAGGAGCCTTTTCGCCTCAAACACACAGACATCCAAACATAAAAACTTTCAAATTTATAATATTAATAGGATTAAACAGATAAGGTTTTAAAATAAGTAAAACAAAGTTTACACATATACATAGACTCACGGCTATTAATACCTAAAAGGGGTAGTCAGAGTTAAGGCATTAGAAATTCTTCAGCCACTTTGGGAAATTTAGTGGGGAAAAGATTGTAAAATAAAGGTTGTTGGTTACGTTAATGTAATAGATTATTATTATCTAAGCAAAGTGAAAAGGAGATTCTTGAATTATAAGCAACTGTAATCTTTGCTCGTTCCAAGAGCAACCACTAAACATCAGTATTATTACGCAAGCAACCACTAAACTAAAACATTATTGTATTTATAAGAATTGGCAGAGAGCTTTCATAACGTATGTATGGCGAGTCGGAAAGATACCTGTAATCTAACCAATTAATATTGCTAATGCTAACATCATTATTACTCGCCGCATAAACATACTATATCCATTTACATGTTGATTTGTTGCGCCGGTCAAAGCTGGATGGCGATTAATTGGAACCTTCCTTCCATCATTTTGATTTATAACTATGGTGAGAATGTGGCTTTCAAGTATTGCTATCATCTTTATTTAGGAATACAATGTAGCAAAAATGGGGAACAACAACCGTGATAGCTCAGTGGATAGAAAACTTGCCTAACACGCAGAGAAGCGTGGCTTCAAATTCCGAGTCAGTCCTACACTATTGTGTCCTTTCTAGGTATATTCGTGTCGATTCTTCCATATGACGTGTGGTTTATTATATATTATTATATATATTTAATATATTTAACGAACATGATATCGTTAACGGTGAGGAAAAACATCCTGAGGAAACCTACATAGCTAAGTCGTAAATAGTCATGTGACAGTGTAATTGTACAAAAATGCCCTATCACATGAGGACACCGTCTAAGCAAAACGTGGGTACTCTGAACACCAGGTGACAAAATTGCCACGTGATATTCAGAAGTTACTTTGCCAGAAGTTGTTTGTTCAACAATCAATTTATCATCTTCTTTTAGAAGTATGCCGTTTTCTCAATAAACTTTGGCAACTCTTAAATGAATAACATAATTGGATTGAAATAACATTTAAATGCTGTGTGGCGTCGGCTAAGAATACTACTCCATTTGTCCCTATGGGTTTCGGTCCTAAAAAGCAACTCAGTGTTTTAGGTAATTGGGGTGACGGGATAAATCAGAAACCATCCTCTATATAAAACGACCTGCTTTTCCCACTCACGTTGTAAAAGTAACTGAGAAATTATGGTATTAGAAAAAATGGCAAGATTTTACGGCGTTCTCTCTCGGATCAATTATACATTATGCACACAGGAAGTAATAATTTTAATATAAAGTAGTCATAGGTCTATCTAACACATACAGTTTTTATTACAAATAAATATCAACTAAAATCGTTTTATCAGAAGTTATGTTCTAAACCCGAGTCGAAACCTATCGCACAGTCAAGTATTCAAGACGCTAGTTTCAACAGCTAGCAACTACTGGGTGGCCCAATACGACCGTAACAAAAATTTGCATACCAGCTCCCGTTCTTTTCACAATATTTACAATTTCCTGCGATTTTTTGCCGTACCGTATCTCAAATAAATGAGTCGGCTACCGTGGCAAACCAGTTTGTCCTGCACATATAAATTTCATTTCTAAACACGAAATACGGCAGTAAATCAGGTATCAGATGATCAGATGGAGTAAACGGTAGCGGTTATTTAGCGGAAGGGGCCTGGAGGTGCGTGCGCGCCCGCCCGCCGCCGCCGCCGCCGCCCACTCGCCGTGATTTATCCGCGCTCCTGCACTGTCATTCCCCGACGGATTTACTGCTCGTTGAAATGTCTATCTAACCGTGACGAAACTTGCTTCCCGACTGTCAACTTTGTCTGTTTAGTAAGCAAGCCTTCAGCTACTCGAATATCATTACTAGCATTACCTGCTTCTTCGTTCTTATGAAAGTTTGATACGGATATTAAACTAAATAATCTGGTTGCAGTGGATTCCGTGATAATCAGGCACACTTATAAGTATACACTTATAGAAATATTCTTATAAAAGGTGGTTCGTTTCAAAACACACTGTTATATTTACTAAAATACCAATATAACCTTGCACTTAAATAATAATTACACAATACAATTCCAAGCCAATGAACGAATATGGAACTAGAACCTTATTAACTTTCTAACTTTACTCATATATATGTAATTCAATCACCGATAAATTTCGTGTCAAATGAGCTACACAATAAAACCTGAACCACTATTTGACACAATCGTTTTGTACAGCCATATTAGACCAAACACTTTTCTGAGTGTTGTGAGGTTCTTTTCACAGTGAACAAAGCCAAAAGGCAGTAAAAATCATAAGTGATTTTACTCATAAATAAAAGATGTTATTAAAGGAAAGAAAAATTTCGACACTGGCGGGGTTCGAACCCGCGACCTTCGGGTATACGCCCCCGTCGCTCTGCCAACTGAGCTACAGTGTCAGTTGGCAGAGCGACGGGGGCGTATACCCGAAGGTCGCGGGTTCGAACCCCGCCAGTGTCGAAATTTTTCTTTCCTTTAATAACATCTTTTATTTATGAGTAATAATCCCCACATGAGGAATTCATGTCAAAAAACATTAAATTATGTTATAGTTAGGCGTTTCCAACATTTGCATTCTATCTGAAAAGGTAGACAAGTGGCCGTCCGAATTAGTTAAAATTCGGAGGTAGGAAACGCAAACACTACTTGAACGTGTAAAAAAGAAACAAAGGATAGAGAAATTTCGCGCTGGATGCCAACTGACACTGTAGCTCAGTTGGCAGAGCGACGGGGGCGTATACCCGAAGGTCGCGGGTTCGAACCCCGCCAGTGTCGAAATTTTTCTTTCCTTTAATAACATCTTTTATTTATGAGTAATAATCCCCACATGAGGAATTCATGTCAAAAAACATTAAATAAGTGATTTTAGTTATCTGATGATCAGCACGTCAACTTTTACCTTTACTGTGTAACCCACTGAAACAATATCGCTTCGACAGTTTACATGAATGCACCTAATTCTCTCTTCTCTAATAGATAATTCGTGTGGTTTTGACCATATTTTTAAATTAAAACTTAAATAAAGAGCTCATAAGTGACCTTTTCAAGCTACAGTAACATAGTAGCTGTTGGTGGCCTTCGACAAGACATGGAAATTTCAATCCAAAGCGTCCAATCACTCAAAAAATATGAATGCAATTGAATAACAAACAATTGAACTATTGTTAAAGATATGTAGATGCTTTCGTCTAGGCCACAATATCTGTCAGTTGTGCTACACAAACATAATATATTGAGTGGTCTATGCCTGATATTAGCATACTCGTCTCTTTACGAGTGCTCATAGCGTTTAGGCGCCCACTCGAGCAGTGGGACCATTTATTTATCACTCCCCAGTGGATTATTGCTTGAGTAACAACACCAATTGGAGATATGCAAAAGATAACAGAGAGCTAACATGGGGGCAGCTCTATTCGAAAGTGATGACTGCTTACTACTACAATATTTGTATCAAGTCATAACTTAGAGTTGGATTCGAAGAGTTAGTTAAGAATAACTTTAGATTTATATAGGAATAAAGTTGGTGCAATGACTTTATGCGGCAATATCGTTATACTAAATAAACCAATTTTATTATTTACAAAGTTGAAGAAAAGAGAAATAGGCAGAAGTTACCGTTGCGGTTATAATATAGTCGATTGATTTATAGGACAGCTTTTCATTGATTGCGAGTTTAAAGTGTTAAAAATCAAATCATAAAAAATACATTTGTTTAAAGCATTTAAATATGTTAGCAAAGTTATATAGAATTGATTGAACCCTAAGGGGACGGGGAGGTAACGGAAACTTTTGGTGTTGGTTTATATCTTTATATCAAAGCTGTATCTAAGATTTAGATATAGTAGTAATTTAAGATATAGTAAACAGAAAAAAATTATTCACATGGGTTTTTGTCAATATCGTTTATACGTAGCTAGCTGGCTGAACCCGGAGGTTATGGTTAAATACCCTTAAAATAAGGAACTTTTTCTTAAAAAAATAAGAAACCCATTCTAGAAGGCCCTCTAGTAATTAAATCAGACCGTCAGTCTGAAAAATGCCCATATATTAACAGGTTTATGAAAATTCCCACCAAAGCTTTTCACAATACCGTTTGTACTTAATGTTTGTATTTCATTAAAAACTCATACAGTAAATTGATTCGACACACTTAGGCGTCACGTACATAATCTTCGATCTCGAATACTTGGTACATCGTAACATCTCAACCCATTATCTTCCAATTGTGGTTCAGTGTTGCGCGAGCACGCTTGACTTATCTGGCAATTAAATCGACATTCAGAAGCCAATGTGGCTTTTTAATTCACTGCATACCACCGCTAAACTCTTTACAATGACTCGGGATATATGACAAATTCTGTTTTGATTGAATATTCCAACTATCGTGATGGTCTTGTTCCATTGTACAACGATTTAATGTTCCGACTCACTGAACGATATTGGTTTTGTCTATAATATTTTCAATTTCAACTTTCGGACAAAATCATTTAGCCAAGTTCGTAAAATAATAAAGTTTGAGGGGAACCTTGAACAAGTATACTGATTGGTATTTACACTAATGTAAACATACACATACTTGAAATTCAGAACTATTGAATTTAATAAGTAATAATAATAATAAATCATAGCAAAAAAGCAAGACTTTTGTAAGAATTCTTAAGAACTATTGGAGCCATTTGTGACAACAATGTCACCAAAATATTTACGCCCGATTTCTGAATTGAGCATTCAAGCTGAGAACGACTTAAGTATCGTTTTGTCTCATTCGGTTTTCAAGATTTCAATGCGACAGAACGATACTTAAGTTGTTCTCAGCTGGAAAGTTGTTTCAGAAATCGTTCGTTATTCTATAGTAACATTTAAAAACATAAAGACATATATTGCACTTCGATTTTGCTTCAACAAATAACTTAAGCATAAGTTTTAATCCACTTCTCCACTTATGTGTGTGATATGACCGATAGTGTAATGGAGCTGCGCAATAGAATGATATATTCATCCAGCTTGTTATAACGTCCCATTATGAACACGCCGTGATAAACTTTCATAATGGAATCCGAGTTGCCCCTGACATTTATACTCCAAAGATACACCGTAGTCATATCATACTCAAATTAAACTCATATTGAAATCATAGCATTGAGATATTATTTGAGATGAAATAAAATAATAATAAAAAAATAAAAAATGTTTATTTGATAAGGCATATTTACAGTACAGATTTGAACAGGGGTTCCCAAACTAGGCAAGCACAAACAAACAAGGTTCCCAAATTAAAACACTATTGGTTTGTAATACGAACTTCGTATTAAAATAAATTCAAAATGGTCTTAAAACAAATAAATAATACATACATATATACTTACGGCCATAAATCCCAAAAAGTGGTAGCCAGAGCTTCAGAGCTAGAAACTCCTCAGCCGAAGGGGAGAAGATGGTAGAAATAAAGTATCGTTGGAGATGGGTCTCGAACCGCAACGCCTAAAAACCACTAAAAAGGCCCCACAACTTAAGTCGCTTCTTACGACACCCGTGGGTAGAAAGGGGTAGTGACATTCAAACCCGGCACTACGCGGGTAAATAGATAATGTAATCATTTTAACCGTTATTTCATTAATTTGCTATGGAATGCGGGCTTGAAAGTGTTAAAATTAAACGGGAATGTACGAAAAGATTAATGAAACAAAACGAAGCTCAAGAGATTTGCCAGGATCGTAGAAAGTAGCAATTGATAATTGGCCTAGACCTCGCTTTTATAACATACCCTTTTTATATTATAAATCGATAAAGGACATCAAACTAAACAACTTTGCCTTTGGAATACCTATCTAAAATATTGTTATTATCTAAATATTTAATAACGCAAAATATCACTGCCTAGTTCAAACTGAGAAAGTATAGAATGAGATTCTTTGCTTCAGTGAAAATAAAGAAATAAAAAAAACATCTGATCTATGCTTTCCGCTCTGTAAACAAAAACATAACTTCTTTCGGTATTTTCCAGTTCTCTCGCTCGCTTTCCGATTTGTTTCGATTTCCGAGCGGTTATAAAAGCGAGGTCTAGGCCAATTGCTACGTATCCCAATCAGACCTAGTAGCATATGTACATCTAAGTTTCTTAAATAGTAACGAGTCGATGAGTATGCATACTAGCCCTAGATTTTCTGGAGGTTACCACAATGTATGTTCAGTCCTATTTGTTCTGCAACCATTGTATAAAGCTCAGAAAGTGTTGGAGTAAGTATTTACAAGTCACAACCGTCGCACGTCTTAACGTTGTTACATGTAATAAACAACAAAATATTTTTTTATTTAACACCGAATACCAAAAGGTACATGATGCACAAAATTTGGTTAAGAATGGACGAGTCGTCTGCTCCGAGGCAGGACGGGGCGTGTTTTCTGGGCAGATCTCGTAAATATTCATAGTCTCAGCTGGCGACAAAATGGTTTTCATCAGGCCTCCCTCCGCGCGAGTTATTACCAACAGTTCTGATGATGACGCACACAATATTTCCCTCTCTAGCCGACTGAAATGTCTGCCATGACTCAGAGCAGCAACCTTTTAATCGCAACACAGTTTGAAACTAAATTTATAAATCCGTCCCTACACTTTGTTCGAGTTAAGTACAGCAGGTGGTGTCCCGCTGGGCGAATCATGGTTATTATGCGATGCGCTGGATTTGGACATTTACTGCAACCTCAAGGCTTAATTTTACCACTGAGTAAATTAATAAACATATAGATGTATACAAATTTCGTTTATTAGAGCGAAGTAATATTGAGAAGTAAGTTAACATAATTAGTTTTAATTTCGGAATTCATTTTACAACAAACTTTACCAAACGACAATTTAACTGAATTAAAAGTTATCATGATTTAATTGTCATGATAATTAAGGGACAAAAAAGTGATATGGAAGAATTTTCATGGTTTAGTTTAAACATTATCAAGTGACCATATGTGTAGCAACAGACTTATCCCGCGTATGTGGTTAATCCTACAAATATCCTATGACATAATTGGATCATACATTTTCACACCTATAAAAGGCATAGCCTATATTTAAAATAAACTTTGCAATACTCAAGTATTAGTGCTCAGTAGCTGTTAACATAATACACTATTAAATCTGAGTGAAAAGAAGGAGAAAAGAAATATACAATTTCTATTGTTTTATCTACTTTCAACTTGACATTATTAATCATATTATCATTCTTATTTATGGAATAAATTATCATGTTCTCTGCCATGAATTCCAAAAAAGAGTAGCCAGAGCTTGAAAATAAGAAATTTCTCAGCCATAGACGTAATATAAACATGGTTGGTGATGGATCTTATCACTTAGACGTTCTAAGATACTACTACCTAGATCCTACGTCGATACACATAAAAAAATAGCCAAGCGTTACTTTTACTGACACTAAACAACTAAACATCATATTAAAATCAAAACATGTTCCTAGAATAGGGCCAATTATAAGAATATTATTAGCTAATATTTTTTTCTCAGAAAATCGTCTACTGCACGATACGCTGGAAACAAATCGGTGCATTCGACTGTAAATAAACGTAAAATACTAACGGGTGGATAAAGTCTTAACATATACACAGTAAAGCTAAGTCTAATCAATTCTACGTGTTTAGTACACGATAATTCTAAACGGTGTGGAGTCAATAAAAATTATGTTTGTAATAAAAAAACAGAATAAAATAATTTTTATTTAATTTAATTTTGTAAGTTTTAGTATTCAATAAAACGCATAATTCAAGAAGTTAAACTTTTGCATTATTTTAAACACTAGATTTATAAAATTTTATTTTATCATCGGTTGTGAATAAATCAATAAATTTTGTTAATTTAATCAATTTAATTCTTTATACAAGTCTGATCATTCTTGCATTGTGTATTCTTGTAAATGTATCTTTTTTCTCGGTGTAGAGTTACAAAAATATTAATTTCACATATTCTGGAATGTTTTTCGAGCAACATATTGAAAGTCGAATATCGCTTTTCCCACAGCAAATCACACAGGTCAAAGTTCCCAGCTAATTGCGGTGCGCTATCGACAGATCATACCGCTCGGGGAGAATATATATCAATAACATGTAATTAAAATTATTTAGTCAGAGTTGGGCGCGCTTTGTGTCCCCGAGGCAAATTATTACACGCATTTTGTAGACACCCGTTATTAGTCGGGTGATTTTTATTCGTTCCCCTTTAGTTTCTATCAGTGGACATAAATGATGGTGTAACGGAGTCTGCCGCGGGTCACCTACCCACAGCTCGCCGGTCGTATCTTTGATATCTTATTTTTACATCTTGTATTCAATTTATTTATTCAATGATTATAGTTCTGGACTATAAATCTGGCCATATGTTTAAGCGCTACATTGCGTATCATCAAATGTAATATCTAACTGCATAAGACGGTTAGGTCTTTGCTGCAACTTTACTATGAATTGCTTAATTGTAAGCCTTAAACTAGTTCAGCTAGTGGCATAACTCGGAAGTAGAAAACTTTTATCGGATAAGCAGCCACTAAGTGACTGCTTAGCGTTCGTCCGCCTTACGAATTATAAAAAGACCAATCAGTTAATTATTTTATTCACGTCGCTCAAGTCCGTATCGAGTTGTGTTGGACATAATTGATATGTTAAGTCGTTTTAGAACAATCGCGGAGATAGGACGTCGGTTGTCGCGCGCCGACACGTCAATTGTCGTACCGACTCTTTGACTTACTTACTCTTTTGACAGCGATCCATTCCTCTGTTACTCTACGACATATTTACACACTTTATTACATGGTTGTTTTGTACGTAAAATATTAGAATACATGTAAAATGTATGTGGGGTACAAACACACATATCATAGGTAGAGCTTCAGAATTAGAAACTTCTAATCACTTTTGTATGGTTTACAACATCCGTAAGAAGGAATTGGTCAGTTAGGCTTTATCCAATCCAACTGTAATGAGTATTTTTTACTTACATTCTTAAAATTAACACTTAACGGTAAAACAATTAAAACATAAACCGTTTCAATTGTAAAAATAAGGTTGAAATTACAAATTCAAGTTGACTATGAACATATTGATTTAAAATTATTTCTATCAGAACTGGAACAAAACATGATCCTAACGATAAATCTGTCAGATGATTCTCTCAAGAGAATTGATGCTTAGAACTATTGTCTTACAAGACGTATAAAAATAAGCCTTTAATCACTTCTTTGTTCGTGCCGCAAACACAGACATACAAAGCTATTTAGTATTTGTAATTCTTACTAAGTTGATCGTAATAATATAATACATTAGAATAAATTAAAGGACGAACGATTAAATAAATTTTAATTAAATGAATCATAAATGGCACCATAATAAATAAATTGACTTAATCTTAATCACATAAAACGTGCAAATCTTTAATTATAGTCTCCATTTTGAGTAAACTTTCTCAATATCTAAGAATGAGATCATTCTTTATTCTCATTTGTAACCAAATAGCGGTTTTGTATTGTTGAATTTCACATAATATCTCGAATCCTTCATTCAAATGTTATACTAATATTAAACATAAACCCTATGTTTAATATGAGTATCATCAAAGTATCTAACGAAAAACTCATGTAAAGTACGGAAATCAGTACTTATGGCTATAAACCATAAAATGGCATAAAATCATAATCATAAAATACGTTTAGATCTTTAGTAGAAAAATATTGTAAATCAAAGAAGGATTGGTGATTATTCCCAGCACATCGCCTAACAACACTTGAAAACCCCCATTATCTTAGATTGCCTCTTGCAACATCCGCGAAAAAAATCGGTTAATACTATTCTAAGCCAACACTACACAACAAAGGAACATAAGTTAGTGTATCCTATTCCTTTTTTGGTAGTCCGTTAAGAAAGAAGACGATACGCCCATACATTATACGTTTTAGTACACTTATTTACAATCGTAATGTTTGATGAAATATTTTAATTAGCATCTGGCTCATAACAGTATCTGAGTTGAGCACGTATTAGGATTAAAGTCATTAGTCCCAATTAAAAGCGACTCAGTGAATACACTATCAATATTTTTAATACAGTAGCCGTATGCATGTGGAGATTTTATATGCATGACTGAGTTTATTATGAGAACGTACTATTTATTATCTCGGTAAGCTTATTTTGAGTGATGTGAAATTGTTACACATCCATCAAACCGTCGTTTGATACAGCTGTATGTCGTGTGAGCTACTTAAAAATAATTTAATTTTGTTTGGTTACAGAAGTGCCTTTTCATTCAAATATTTTGAGCAAAAGTTATTGTAACAAATACTGATTAGGGTTTCTAACATATCATGACATATTGTTGCGTCGTATATCCATGAATGAGTGACAAATATATAAATTCTTCTTTACATTTTTTTGAGACTATTTGTTAGAGACACATAGTTTTGGCTGGATAGTATAAAATAAAATATGGGATGATTAAAAACCGATGTGATTTAAACAAAACAAACAATTGATAAAAAAGTTAGGTTTTAGGACATTCAGACTTCATGCAGGGTTTCCCCTATAGAAATAAATTTATTAACTTTATAGAACCACTCATCTTTATATGGAATCTGGCACGAGGTTATTAATTTATGTACATGCGTATTTCTATATAAAATAATATTCACCGCTAGTAAAAAGATGTACAGTAAAATAAGAGGACGACAGGCATAAAAAGAGGTATCCATACATCCCTTTGCTTTAAATGTAAATCGTACGATATATGTTAAGAATGTAAACTAATGTAGCTTATAAACTGTACCATTTTAAAATCACCCCACAGGGGGCATATAACAAGTAGTACGCCATTAAGAAAGCTTGTTCGCCGTCCGAGTCTTCTAAGTTTTACATCGAGCAGTGACATTAAAATGCTCACACAGGAATGTCAGACTCCGAACCACATTTAGTGAAACTACTCACAACCACAGCCTCGGGATAAGTGTTGGATTAATAATCTGTAAATATTAAATATTCATGAGAGCACGGGTCAAACGTCCATTTTCGTATGGAACAAAGTACCCGCTCTTATTTATTAAGAACAGAGTTATAAATAATTATCATAACCAACTAACTCAAAGATACGGTCCCGCTAATGGACGTAAGATACAGGCAGACAGATTTGATGGCGACCAATTGGTATTTACAGTGTTGTCGTCATAATTAGTTTTTGATTATAAAACATCTATATTCATGGTTATTTTTCCAATAAGGATGCCAGAGTATTAAATTAATTCTTCAGCGGCTTTTGGATATATAGAAGAAAATTGGTGAAATAATTTATGCAAACCAGATAACCTTCTAAGCAATCACTTGATATGTCCAAAGCTGCGAAGCAAGCACGAAGCAAGTAATGTGCTTTAAAAAAAAAATTTTTAGTGAATATTACACAGATCAAGTAAGCCCCAAACTAAGTACAACTTAATGAATTATTATCATGGGGTACTAACTTTACAATATATATTACATAAACATAACATAAACGTTCACGCTGAATATCCCCAAAGGGGTTGGCAGAGGTACTAATACTTCTGAACATCACGTGACTTTGTCACCTGGTGTTCAGAGTACCCACGTTTTGCATGGACAGTGTACTCACGTAAAAGGGGGCAGGCCTATCGCCGTTTTGTACGAATACACTGTCACATGACTAAGTACAACTCAGCCATGTAGGTTTCCTCACGATGTTTTCCCTCACCGTTAACAACCATGATAAATTAACCACACATATGTCTTTAGAAAAGACAAATTGATGTAGGCCCGACCCAGGATTTGAACACTAGTCGTTTGCACGATAACCGAGTGTTCTACCCACTGGGCTATCACGGTTGCCTATAGTTAATATATATAATATATCATGGTTGGTATATTAATATTATATAATTCACATATAAATAGCATCCAAGATTAAGTGACAACTCTTTATGCTCATCATATAAATGTTGCTCTCAGTAGGATTAAAACACGCAACTTCCGGACCAAGAGGCTAGTCACCTATCCACTCAGCCCCGGACGTGCTGTCAAAGAACTCATTTTAACCAATATTCTATTTATTTACTAAAAGGAGTATTTGTCTCATATGTATTGCGATCCTCGAAGATATGACAAAGGATATTAGGCATTTATTCGGTCTTTCGCCTATATAAATACTTTTAGGGTAGACCTAAAATTCTAGCACTCATTTGCTCTAAACCGTTCAAAGGCCACGATTTGTATCCATGAAAATCAGTTTCTTCACACCTCACTTGACACATATTACCCCAGTTTAATTTATTACACAATCACAAAATTTTAATGGTGATAAAGTAATAACAATAATTAAAAGGTATCCCTTGTTTTCGGTAGCAAGGCAAGGCAAGGTGTGGATATAGCGAGATGCGAGCGTGGGCGGTGGCGCGTGCCACGAACGCCTGCGCATCTCTTGCTTCGATCATACCACCGTTTTGTTGCCGGATACAAGAATTAAATTATATCCTTATAAGCCTTTTATTTAATTCATTTATGCATAATTAATTAAGAAAAGGAATTAATTACGAAAACCAGTATTTTAATCAATTGTCCGCATATAAAGATAGCCATATTTTTACTCCGAAATAAAACCGTATTTTAGTGTTCGTGACGACAGCAATAACTTAAGAAACTATTACAGCCCATAAATTTATTACATTGAGCCGTGTGGACATGTCAGTGGAGTTGAACGAAAGCGGTGTCGGTCGTAAATAACATCGGAGGAGAAGCCTCCTCGAGGTCCATTCGAAGTAGAGCGCACGCGCCGCCGGACCGAGCCCGGCGCCACTCACTAGACCAATCGCCTTTCGTTGCCTTACTATCCTAACATAAAACATTCATGAATATTTATCAATAATATTTATTCGAATTTCTATAAGTATCCCGTCAAGATCGCACATCAACATGCATTAAAGCAATAAATATTTCAGCATAAAACATTAAGCTTCGAAATTACACGTGTTATTATTTTGGTTTCTTTAAATATAATGCGACAGGCGCCTCTAATATACTCTATAGGGATTCTGTTAACGGTCACAGAAACTCTTAAAATGAATGTCTCTCCGCGGGCGAGGAATAACTTATCAAGCGAAATAGGTTACTAAACGTGCTTATAATTCTCCAGAGGAGCTTTTAATTTATACACAGCACTTAATTCAGTATTCATAAATACATGAAACGAAAATATAAGAAAATATGTTAATCGGTTATAAAACTTTACATTAATAGTTACGATCATAATTTGCTCGATATTCAAAGTCAATTCCTTAAACCTTTATTTATAATCAAAGTTGAAAAGCAATAAACTTTATTAACGAAAACACCAGCTCGTGATTATCTCTAAGTCTATTTTGTTCGAGATTACGTCAACTGAAATAACATACCGTTGCATATACACATCCATTAAATATATGTTTTATCGTGTTTTAAATATATAGACGATTATCATTGGGTGAAAGTTATTCTCTTCGTAGTCTCATTACGGAGTGTCGTGAAACCGAATATATCTGGATTTTGGATCCGATGTTAGTAGATGCTTACCTATATTAACACCTAATCTTCCGTCAATATCAACTACTTAAATATTATATTACTGATGGTGACCCGTCACGGGTAAGCAATATCGGTTATTTCTAAAAACATATTTTAGATACTTGGATCTGATTTAGGTATTACTTACATACACTCACAGATATAAATCCCAACAAGGGGTAGGTAGAGGCTCTGAATAAGAAACTCCTCAGCTACTTATGGAAGTTAAGTAATTAAAATATGGCTAAAAGAAGGTTTAGTAAGTGTTAAATAGCTTTAACTGATATAGTGCTTACATCACTTACATGAACAAATCAACATTTATTTCACGGCTTATCCTAAAAGAGATTGCAGAGAAACCAACCAGTTTTTCTGTACCAATACAGCAATCGTTTTGTATGAGCTGTCTCCCTACGAACTATTACCGAATACTTTGTAAAATAATTAAGTAGCGCTAAATTCAGATATTTTGATTACTGTGTGGTCTCACTAAATTATATACATACATACATATACATACTCACAGCCATCAATCCCAAAAAGGGGTAGCCAGAGAATCAGAGCTAGAAAACAGTGACTTTTGGACGTTAATAGGGGAAAAATACCATATATATTTCTGACCAGAACACAATCTGTAACATAGTGCTTTGCTTATTTATACCTATAATAAATGTATAGGTTACGAAAACCATCAGATTTCAAAACATTTTATTTACGATATTCATGTAATAACGGTTTTGTTAATTCCATTTGCCAATTAATTAAGGCGTAACTAGGCATGGAGTGTTACAAAAAGAAGTGCATATCAGTGGAATACCATTACATTGATTTCACATAATTCAACCCAATTCTTAACAGGGTTCCTGATTTAAAACTTTAGTTAAGTCCATTAAAATTACATTCTCTTAAATAAAACTATAAGCCCGTATTGCGATCAAAGAAATTTAAATTGCCGATTGTCGATTGAAAAGTCGTGTTTTGGCGTCTTAATGAGTTCGATAAGTCTTTCGGTGAGCATTATGAGATCAAACGTTGGGTCAAAATCATTGAATAATTAATTTACAAGCATAGTCAATTAAACGGCTTAAGCTTGAACACCCGGTGTTACGGTCATTCCACTAGTTTATGTCATCTGTTTTATGACTGCATCCGATAATCATCTACGAAAGTTTTGACACAAAAATATTTAAAATAAAATTTACTATATTTATAAACAGAGGAAAATAGATCCTTAAATCTCTAAATTCTAAAACAGTTTCTTCTATCCGAAATCCAAATATGGAACATTTGAATCTTTATCTCGACATTAGATGAACGAAAGATAAGGTATAAGAATGAATTAAGTACCGCTAACGAAATACTTAATTCGATTCTCTTTTTGTAATTAAAAAGTAGAATTGAGTACCAATAATGATATTCAATTAACAATATTGTCTTTATTTGGCCCGCAACATAAAAAGCTTTATTTATGTACTATATTTTTGACCAAAATTACTTGGTGGACCTAGTTTTGAATATTTACTAGCTATATTTTTGTTTTTAATAACTTGTAAAGGTAGATTAACAGAGTTAATTTGCAACAATACTTGTTTAGCAGTATTACATTGCGTCACTTTATTATATTTTAATAAACGCATGAGACACTTACTACATACATACATATAGTCACGGCTGTAAATCTGTCGAAGGCTACCTCTCGGGATGAGAAATATATCAAATTCTTTTGGCACTTGAAGACGTCCGTGGCCGAGTGGATAGGTGACTAGCTTCTCGGTCCAGAGGTTCCGGGTTCGATCCCCACTGAGAGCAACATTTATGTGATGAGCATTAATAATAAATAAATCTTTTATTTCAGGCCAGTAGCCCATAATGATTAATCCTTAGTCTTGGATGTTATTTATATGTACAGACATATAATAGCATAGCATTCATAGCTAGAAGGGGTAGCCAGAGCTAAGGAATTAGAAATTCCTCAGCCACTTTGGGAAATGTGAGTGGGGATAAGATGGTAAAAATAAAGGTTGTTGGCCCAAAAATCCCTTAAAAGCCCCAATACCGTTAATCGCCTTTTACGTACACCCACCGGAAGAAATGGGGTAGTGCTATTCTAAGCCGGCACTACACAGCAAATATTTATATGTGTATTCTATAATATTAAATATATCGTTGAGTTAGTATCCCATAACACAAGTTCTACTTAGTTTGGGGCTTACTTGATCTGTCTATAATATGTGTGTGTATAAAAAAAAAGATTGTACAATAAAGGTGGTTGGTCATCATGGGACTCCAACCGCATCGCCAAAAAATCAAGCAGTATGTTCAAAACGAATATATGAATTAGGCAGATATGAGATATGATTCAAATTAGTTGGATGTCGAATCGCTATCACGGCGCAGTCAAAACAAGTTGAAAACTAATTGCGTATCAGTGGATGTTCATATAAATATCGGTGGTGAGCGGCTCCCCATTTGTAGAGTGGCCAGCGGTTGTCATGTACTCATATTAATATCGATGAATAAGAAATTTGTTATAGATGAGGTACACGGCTGGCTATTACAGGCAGTGTTGCCAAATCTATAGGGTTTCCCTTAATCTAGGGGTTTTTAGAGGCTCTTATAGTTTTTTTGGCGTTTTTTTGTCTTCATATTTATGAAAAAATAATTAGCCCTAGGTTTTTGTCTGTAAAATATACTGAATCTAGGATTTTTTTGGAAAAATCTAGGGGTACAGTAAAAATAAGTCTGGCAACACTACAGGTGAGTCCCGACTGGGTCTGCTACCATACCGACGTCAATACTACATATTCGATTCGCTCGCTCCTATTTATGTTTGTTTGACTCACGATCATTATTCATCACGATCTATACAAGTGCACGGGGTGTCAGTTCGATAGTTAGCACTCGTTTTATTTTGATCATTTCTCTTATGGTCTATCACCTGTGTTGCCGTCTAACATTTGAATTTATATTATCTAGTGACGACGTAACGTTTTTCGATAAAACAGCAACCGCGCGGTAATATTTTTTTTACCATAACTTTAATAGGACAATTCTATAATATATAACTTCCTTACCACATAAAATTAGTGTAACAATAATAATTTATTCTCAATTTAATCACAGATGATCACAATAAATAAAAAAAATACGCATGTGAATGTCAAAAATATGGTATGGTATTGTGACTGTAAGTTATGTTTTTTATATTTGTTTAATTTACTTTTACTGTATATAAAAATATAATTGACAACTCTATTTTTTTCAAGTAAAAAAGGCAAATGGTTCCCCTTTCCCGGTTATTTCCTTATTACTATATAGAGATATGTCGTCATTGAACGAACTCAATGTTTGACTTTTACAATTGGTTAATTTCATATTTGAAAAAAAATGCCATACTCTACGTATGTAAAAAATATTGGTAGGAGTACGTAACTGCATAACCTGTAGCAATCATTGAAAACCTACCTGCTTATTATTAATAAACTATTCTTGGAATTTCAATTTGATTTTTCATAATTTTTATGTACTAATTATTATGTTCTTCATTTCGATTGTCTTAAAATGAAGCAACAACAGTGAGCTAAAAAACGGCCAGTAAAGTCTATTAAAACTACTAAACTAACAATCATCAAAATTGAATTTCTTAGAATATCCTAACCAATTACAAGACACGTTATGTCCTAATATTTTAATGACGGGTAATCGATACAACATCGAATAATCGATTACTATCGAGAGAAATTAATTTTATTGTCTAACCGTTTGAATCGTGCCGTGGTAGCGCAGCCATTTCGTGACCGAGCTTATTTGCCGCCCAACTATACTGCTGTAATTATGCTATTTAACTACGAATTAACAATAAATTATCAACAAATTATCGATTTCCGAAAGTTTATTTAATCATTTGATTAAAAACCATTTCGTGCCGTCTCTTATTAGTTTATTACCGATAGATGGATAGTGGTTCGATAACTAGAAATAATTTATTATATAGTAATACATATGATATTACGTTAGCGTTCATTGAATACAAATTAAACTGGTCCAATAATCAACGTTTAAATGTTCACCATTCACGTGGAATAAAGGTTGCTGTTAATAATGAAAAATGTTCTAACCATACCTAATGTAATTAGTTGGGAAAGCAACGACATATATGGTTCTGGGTTCAATTCCTGCGGGGTTTAGTTAACAACTATAATGTGTGAGGTATAAATCAGTTACCCAGTATTGCAGGCTGGAATCACTTATTTGAAAATTATCGCTGTATATCCGAAAATAAATATGATTCCGTGTTTTTCCGTTTCTGGCAATTCCGTTATTGGCAACTTTAACGGTAGTATTCGGAAATCTGTCAACGCGCTGTAGACTTGTGTTAGGTATTAAGGCTAAATCAATCTAGTCATGGTAGGTATGAGCTCCTCGGTAGGGGTAAATATGGAATGTGAAAAATGTATGATTTGTATAACAGATAGAAAAACTCATAATTAGCAGCTGTGTTGAACAATTTATTAACAAAAATATCACATGGCTTATAAATAACTGATACTAATTTTGTTTTTATTCAGAACGATTTGGCAGCAATTTCTATAACATATTTATACATTGACGATATTCAAGACATTTATAGAAAACATTTAACATTTTTTGTTTTGTTAAAAAATACTGCTACGAATTTTGTACAATATTAACAAACTGGAAACTCATTCCATGAGTACAAAGTGTGTATTATAACTATCTCCGTATAATAGCCTTAATCATTTTATAGCCAGACTATCGTAAACTCCACCGCGTGACTGGTCCGCTGTCATAATCCAAAATTACCTATTTCTATATCCAATAACCCTGATGTCAACGATCAATTATTTTAAACAACGCTAACTTTAATTGATTCCTATAGTTGCATCAAATGCTATGTGAAATGTTATTTCGACCTCCAATTTAATGTTCAATTTGGTCAGACATCGTAATTACACGCAAATATGGTATTTTAAATATCACTGGTGCTGCTCAAAATGGTATACATGAATTGATTTAAGAGAACATCTTTAACCTTTGAGTGAGTTGTTGAAGAGGTACTTACTCCAAAAGAAACAATTGTGACACGAACAGTACATTTAGATAGGAAATTCGGTTTGAGTAAGAAGCAGCTCTAATTGACATACATTCAAAAGAACAATAAAGATCCATAGTGGTGTCTATGCAAGTCCATGAAACTGCCTTTACACTTTACGACCAATATATTCCGAGGTTAGACTGATTTTAAGACTTAGGTCAATTGTAATTAAGAATAATCAAGTTTTTATTTTAATTGTTTTATTAATTTAGCTGGAGTTGTTCGTTATGCAATATTTAAATGCAAATATTAAATACAAGGACTCAACTTTTATTTAACTTCGTAGGTTTTAAATCATCCGAATATAGCATATCAAAATTGTGAATGTCGTAATTGAAGCTGGTTTTATTAGAATCAGAAACGATAAATGTTGAAAAGAGTTCAATAAATAAAATCGTAGAGTGCAAAGATGGCCGCGTGTAGAAGCTGCGCGCGTGGGGCCGCCACCATGTCACACAACAATGCTCTACTGATATAAAAACATATTTATTTATCAAATTCTACAATAAAAAGGAGTCATCAATATGTAACGGTCGATCGTAGAATAGGTTAGGCGCACTCTCGTTGGCTCTCAATATTTTGTCTTCGGATATCAATTGTATTTTATGTTATGGCCTATAACGCGTTGTGTGGCATCATTTTATGTTCCTAAATCGATGTAAGCCAACATTTCCAAACGGAAATAGCCAATGTAAATATATTATCTTATACTTTTCTAACGTCACTATTAGTCTCGCGGGCAATTTCTTAGACTGAATTATCACTTCATACATGTTTATACTTAGTCAGTTACGACCTTTGTTCTCATTGGGGTATGCAGAAAAGTTACAGTCACTTTGCACGATACTCGCAAACTTTTCTTCTCTCCCTCACTTTCATATTATTCTGATACAAGCTCTTTTATTCTTCTTACTTCAGAGTCCCGTCTTTGTCAGAAGGTTTTCAATTTGGTCTTTCAACGTCTCGTGTGGCAGTCCTCTACTAACAATACTTCCACATTGGCTTTATATATCTCATTCGCGAGTTTACTTTCATCCATCCGCTCCATATAATCAATCTCGACTTTTTACCCTCCGCTCCATATAATTAAACTAAAATAAAATTATTACTATGTTTTCCAAACACAAAATTACACGGCACACCCTACACATAGCAGAGACTTTCGGGAAAATCACATTTTGACAATAAATTCTACAAACTAATGCTGATCTAGTAGCTGTTTAGAATAGCACTAACCAACTTCTTCCCGCGGATGTCGTAATAGGTGACTAAGGGTTTTCTGGCTTTCCACCGATCACCACCAATCTTTTATTAAGCATTATTTCCCCCACACAACTTACAGATGTGGCTGATTAAATGATAACTCTGAAACTATGGCTATCCTTTTTTGGGATTTTCCACCATGTGTAAATAAACGTAAGCCGCTATGTTTATTTTCTATAAACATACACATAGTTTTTATGTTTCTTTTATATTCTCTCGGATAATAGTGTACCTAATATCTGCTCCCTTGAGAAAACCTTTAGGGATTATAGTTATTCCACCTAGTATTTGTAAAGCATTGGATCTGATAACGTTAAGAAGGTAAGAACAAATATAACCAATTACTGGCACTAAAACAAGAGTGCACTGAGGCGAATAATTGGCGTCGGTTATAAAATATATTAATAGATGTTGGTAACTATATATATTTATTGCCCCAGAAATACTTGCAGTCCATAAATCACAACCGTTGCCAACAGTAACGAATGATCCATTTATTAATTAAAAACATCAATGGAGCCGAAACCAAGAGAGAGGCCAAAGTTACTTAAATAAAGATCAGACGGACGTCAGGTAAGGTAGCCCTCCTGTGTTTTATTACTACAACGATGCTCTACTAACATAAATGTATGTGGAATACTCTTCGTGGATGAATCGATTCAACTGTTAGTCAGCAAACTATTATATTTCGATATCAATCTGAAAATGAAATAAATTGCATACTATTTAGTTGTGATAGCCCATCTCTTCTCGTGGTTTTTGAATTGAAGGATCTAAGGTCTTTGGACTGGTCTGTTGCGCGATTTAGGGCACCTATCACAAAACTATTAGTTTTCCACTACCATTTACTTTTGTTGTCGTGTAGTGCCGACTTGGATTGCCACTACTTCTCTCTACCCACGGGTGTCGTTTGAGGCGACTAAGGGTGTGGGGCTTTATTATCGTTGTTTTTTGGCGATGCGGTTGGAGACCCATCCCAAAAATACTTTATTTCTACCATCTAACTAACTTCCAAATGCGGTTGAGGAGTTTCTAGCTCTGAGGCTACCCCTTTTTGGAATTTATGGCCGTGAGTATATGTATGTATGTATGTTTTACTTTTGTCGATGAATTTAGATTTGGTCAGAGTGAGTCAAAATAGCAATAGGCCTGCTCTATATCACGTCAAGTGAGTACTCTGTCCAACCAAAATTAATGTAAACCAAACATTAAGTGATAATAATGTAACGTAATGTTTAGAAGTAGTAGTACCTCTGCTACCCCTTCGGGTATATACGGCGTGAACATTTGAGTTTGATACATACATACATCATACATATACTCACGGCTATAGATCCCTAGACGGGGAAGCCAGAGCTAAGGAATTAAAAATTCCTAAGCCACTTTTGGAAAATTGAGTGGGAAAAAGATGGTAAAGTAAAGGTTGTTGGTGATGGGTTTCCAACCGCATCGCCCAAAAATCCCTTAAAAGCCCCAATACCGTTAGTCGCCTCTTACGTACACCCATCGGTAGAAACGGGGTAGTGCTATTCTAAGCCGATACTACACGGCGTTAAGACAGAAGTTAAAAAGACGGCGAGTTTGATACAGTCAAAAATAAACACAGCCCATAGTAAATATAACTTTGAACCTTTTTTTTTATTCGATTGTTCATTTAATGTTGTATTTGTCTGTGTTATTAAGAGACAATGCATTTTTGCCATTAATATTACATAAATTACGTTATTTTTGCCGTATGTGTAGGTGGGTGAGCACCCTACGCTACCTCTGCTATTTATATCTGTAATTCTTAGCATAGACAACAAAGAAGTATATTTTTACTGGAAACGTTTTCTTTTACCCATTCCATGAATTGTGCAAACAAAATAGGGTGTTATTGGAAATGAATTTGCTTCAATGAGCTATTTATTTAGAAAAAAATATTATTTTTAATAAGTATAAGTTTTATTTTCAGGAATTTTCTTCCGAGATTAACACAATCTTCTCAATTTAATTTCTTTAATGCATAAATCATTCGCACAACAATTTTAAATTATATATTACATACATACATATACTCACGGTTATATTTCCCTGGAAGGGGTAGCCAGAGCTTAGGAATTATAAATTCCTCAGCCACTTTTGGAAGTTGAGTGGGGAAAAGATGGTAAAAATAAAGGTTTTTGGTGATGGGTCTCCAACCGCATCGCCCAAAAATCCAATAAAAAGCCCCAATACCCTTAGTCGCCTCTTACGACACCCGTGGGTAGAAAGGGGTAGCGACATTCTAAGCCGGCACTACACGGCATATATGAAATTGAAACCATAAATATAATTTATGGTTTTAAACAATTATCTAAGGAAATCATTAAATCATTTCTAGAGACTGTCTAGTCTATTAAATAAAAATAAAATGTTAGGGGTGAACAACCCTCACCACTTAGGAATATAAAAAATATTTATAAACCTATTCTCAGACCTGCGGAAAGTTTCGAAAGAGTTTAGTGCCAAACACTGTGACACCTAAAATTTATAAATTAAATTAGAGATTAGAGTATACACTAGTGTGTAATTTTCGCTTTTTACTCATCTTATAATAACGATTGTATATTTGCATAAAAAAGAACAAGCAAAGTAGGACAGATATCCCGCTTGACGTCTTGCTTCTATGTCATAGACTATTTATCATTCGCAATCAATGGCTGTCCTTCAAACGGTGATTAAGTGTTTGTCTCATCGTGTTGGCCTTCTATGGCATTTAACTAGTCTATGATGAGAATGAGATGCTCAGTTATTATGATGTTTCTATAAATATAATTCTAAGGTAAAGTTTATATTGACAGTTTTCATGTGTGATCGTTAAATGATTACGGCGGCTGTTATAAGTACAATATTGTTAATATTATTCATTCAGTGAAAATATACCAAATAATGATTGTTCTAGCTATTTTACCGCGATTTCGCCCATTTAATATATTGAAAGAAGTAGTTTTTGTTCTTCATTCCTGTCTTTTTTACTCTGTACATTGTTTACAAATTAATCATGCTAGTGCTTTAACTTTTCTATTTAATACCATATCGTAAATGATATGGCATAATACCCATATCACTATGATATTATATGTCGATGGTACTAAATATTATGAAGGATTACACGAGCTTTACATCCTCAATGAGTAAGAGAAGTACTTGGCCGTCAGATTTTCTAGACCACCCGAACACACGTTCAATACTTACTTACATACTTATTTATTTATTATACAAGTATCATCAACAGCAACACATATTATATAGTAAGTTAAAACAGTACAGTAAATAAGGCCTATAACAGTTGATCACAAGTTAAAATAAGATACACACACAGTTAATGCAAAAGAAAAATAATAATATAATAAACTAAACTACCTAAAGACAAAATGAATAACAACAGAAAAATAAAGAATATATATGTAAATATGCTAAACAATTGAGAAAAGAATAAAATTTAATAATAATGATAATTGATGATACTTGAATGAATGTATATATATGTAACATAACATAACATAAACGTTCACTCCGAATATCCCCGAAGGGGTTGGCAGAGGTACTTATACTTCTGAACATCACGTGACTTTGTCACCTGGTGTTCAGAGTACCCACGTTTTTGCATAGACAGTGTACTCACGTGATAGGGGGCAGGCCTATCGCCGTTTTGTACGAATACATTGTCACATGACTAAGTACAACTCAGCCATGTGGGTTTCCTCACGATGTTTTCCCTCACCGTTAACAACCATGATAAATTAACCACACATATGTCTTTAGAAAAGACAAATTGGTGTAGGCCCGACCCAGGATTCGAACACTAGTCGCTTGCACGATAACCAAGTGTTCTACCCACTGGGCTATCACGGTTGTTATGTCTACTGATAATATGATTTACTTTTGGAAATAAAGCTATTTTGAAATACAAAAATAAAAAGTGTGCAGGGTGACATATATATAAGCTAATGTGTAACATTTAGATCATATCCGATAATTTGCAATTGTTTTTATATTTAGCTTTACATAACATTGTTAAACTTCAAAATTATGAGAAACAAATTAAATATGACAATAACCAACTAATTTTTTTTAAATCGATAGATGAAAGCAGCCTAGGACCAGTCATAGCAAAGATGCCAGGCTTCAATAAAGTATTTCCATAGTAACGATAATTACGTTCAACCGTACTCCTCAGTCAAAATCACTATGATTAGTTAAATATCGAACGAATTACTTTAAATAATTAAACATAAAATTCAAACGTAACCGCACAATTAGAAAAACTATACATAGTTTAATGCATATTAATACGAAGATTGCTAGATGGTGCGAACTCACACCGAGCCCCGTGGCCGCTCCACCTGCAATCAGAGCGTCGTCGGAACCACATTTACCAGTGTCACAGCCATCAGATACCGCACCCGCCCGACCACTACTCACCAACCATTACAAACATATAATTATTGCAAGCGAACTTTCATAACTCCGCGCAGCACAACCTCTCCCAAGAATCAGAGATATTTCTAAAAGGCCCCGTTGTCATTTAATTACACGTTCCTCTTGTCACGTTAATAGAATTTAATTGTAGAGCCGATATTCAGTGTTGTCGCATTCGGAACTTGTTTCATAGAATATCAAGTATGATAGCAAGAGTTATTAAATCCTTCGGTTGGACGTACAGTTTGCGACGTTGAATGCAATTGCCTCACTCAATACGATAAACCGATATTATTATGTTTACGAGGCTACCGCACTTATATTCGATAAAAAACTGCTGAGTTAGAACATCGATCATAGTAAATAAGTCAAGAACAGCCTTTTGATTCTGAGGTGGTCTCACATGTGGAGATAAGCTAAGCTATATTATCGTATTTTGTTACTTAAGGCTCCACATTTCCTAAATATTTGAGGCATATGTACAAATACTATCTACCGAAATTGTGTTTAACTGTTTCGCACTTTGCATGATCCTGGCGAAGCTCTCTCGTTTCCTTCATATTAATAAAACTTAACATGTATGCTCTTTTCTTACCAACGCCTTCGAGGCCTTCTTCTACCAACAATATCGATTAAAGCATAACTTTGCCTATTACAAAACAATTGCAAACACTTGGACTCAATATTTTGGATAGCCTCTCATGCTGTAGAAGACGACCTCAAGCTTTTCTTCATCTGTTCGTCCCGTTAATTCACAAGAGCCGACCTTGTTCCGAGAGCATTATGGCCGCCGCCGCCGCCGTCGCGTCGATGATACATTATTTTTATAACAATAAATCGTGGTAAGTAAAGCACCGCCTGCGCCGGTGGTCCCCTGCCGCCGCCTGCTCCTCGTGACGCCGCCCTGACTTAAACCCAACATCTTTATGTGAACAATTTGCAATTAATCCTTGCTCTCTCTTTTCCTTTTCATCTGCAAAAACAATTCATTTAGCTTACCGGTCAATACGATGTATTAATATGTCTTATCAAAAATAAATGGAACTATATATTTTATCTAAGGATTTTCATTGTTATTTTTTCTAGATAGCGAGTACCTTTAAACGTAGTGTAGTATTTCAATTCAACATATTGTAAGCAAGTTTTCAAACCCAGCCTTTGACTTATAAGAACAATTTAATAACAAGCGTAAGTCAATTAAAATGGAATTATTTACTACCTCACAATTTTATGAGCGTACATTCTTTATTGACACCGTTTACCATCAAGCACTAAAGATAACACGGCCGAGGCATTTCTATAATATATTTATTAGTTATATCGGACGCCGATACGATCTCATGCTTGCATACATAAAGATTAACCGGACAGCCTCAAAGGACGAACCCGTCACTGTTGCCCGACTATGATAAAAATTGTAGTAATATTCCGTTTATGAGTCGGCGACGAACGGAAACACTAACATAACTAGATTTTTAATAAACTGGAAGCAGTAAATATGATATGTAATTGAAAAAAGTACGTACAATCATACTAATTTGTATAAAACATTAATTAATCTATTATTAAAATATATCAAAAAAAAAAAAAAAATCAAAATCATTTATTAATTTTTTCACATGCATTATTACAAGTATACAGGGGTTCTCAAACTAGGCTAAGCCTGTATCTTGAGAAACCAGTTAATTTTAATTAATTGAAATTATTATAACCTCTACAAACAATACAAAACAAATTATTATATTTAAAGTAAATTTCCTAAAATTACAAACAGATACAGGACAAAAAAAATAATAATAATAAAAAAAGATAAAAAATAAAGAAATAATACAAGATTAAATAAAGGATATTTGCACATATGATACTTGCAAATAAGAGCAAAGTATCTGCCTTAAACTACACACCACTTTGATATTATGCACGTACATAATTATTATAATATTTAACATATATATCTATATATATACATACATACATAGGACTAAATACAACGCATAGAGTTACATAAAAAATTACATAATAAGTAAGTATAATGTACATATTTTTATATGTTTTGTTAGTGTTTTATTTTAGTCATATAGATTTGAGCTCAGGTTTATTGTTATTTGATTATTTAGGTTGGAATATATTCTTCAGTCACCTCATAGTTTAGGGATTTGAGCCATTTGATTATGGTTTGCTTAGTTTTAGAAACAGAGTCTCCCTTTGCAATTTTACATTGTTTTACAACCTTATTGTATATGTAAGTGGATGAAAATATACTCAAACGTTTTGCAAAACTTGATTTTACTATTGGTAAGTTAAGCTGGTACACTCGAGAAGATCTGCTCAATTCTGTATCAGGGGAGGAAAATATTGTCTTGTGCATAGATAGTGCGACTTTGAGTATGTAAAGCTGCCTGACCCTCAGCACGTTGGTTTCCAAGTATATTTTATCAGTGGGATAGTATAAGGGCCTACGGAGCATTGCTTTGAGAAGCGCGCGTTGAGACCTTTCAAGCTGAATGAATATGGTTTTTGAAGCACCACCCCATGCCTCTATACAGTAGGAAAGCAGAGGTTGACATAGTGCTGTGTAAACCAGAATCATTGTATTGATGTCAGCTGAGCGGCGCAGCAGCTTCATTACTCCGATCAGTTTCCGAACTCTTTTCGATAGGGTATCTATGTGACTTCCAAATGTTAGTCTCTCGTCTAGGATTAGTCCCAGATATTTTATCTGGTGTGCTCTTTTAATTATTTCACATCTGCATGTACTGACATTACTCTTCTCGCTCTCACATTTGTGTAATTGAAGAGAATCTAAAAATTGCGGTTGAGATGCCATTGTTTTGAAAAAACATAAAAATTGTGTTTTGTTGGTATTAAGGGTCAGCAGATTTTGCTCAAGCCAATTGGTTACACTTCTGAGACCAGCCTCTGCATTTGCTTTGGCTGAGCTCCAAGTTTTGCCTTCGAACAAAATTGCTGTATCATCTGCGTAGCACACCATCTTCGCAGATTTTAGGGATATGTTCTGCAAACTATTCACATAAATAAGAAAAAGGCTAGGGCCAAGTATACTGCCTTGTGGAACACCGAAATCCAGTTGTGATACGTCACTCTTCGCCGAGTCTACTTTTGTGATTTGGTGCCTATTTTGAAGATAGCTCTGGAACCATTTCAGTGCTACGCCACGAATACCAAGACTTTCCATTTTTCTCAAAAGAATGAGAGTTGAGACGGTATCGAATGCCTTGGACAAATCAAGAAAGACAGCTATACATTTGTCGCCAGCATCTAGGATATTAACTATAGCTTTCATGAGTTGCTTCGTGGCGTCTTCGGTGGATTTTTTCCTCCTAAACCCGTATTGCATAGGGGCAATCAAATCATTGGCTTCAAGAAAGTCCATAAGTCTTTTGTTGACGATTTTCTCCAGAATCTTAGAAAATATACTTAAAAGCGAGATAGGTCGGTAATTGCATGGATCATCTTTAGGGCCATTTTTGTGGATAGGTGAAACAGAAGCAGTTTTCCATACATTTGGAAAGTGACCATTACTTAAGCTGAGATTAAAAATGTGGGTTAGTGGCAGCAAGATTTCATTTTTTATGTTTTTAATGAGTGTGCTACTTATTTCATCTAAACCAGGGGCACTATCATCCTTTAGAAGAGAAATGAAGGATGATATCTCTCTAGGATCAGTAGGGGACAAAAAGAGTGAAAAGCAAGGACCATCCGTGGTATTGACCGATTTTGCCAAGTGACTCTCTGTAGTATTGACTTTGCTTAATATATTTTTTGCGAGATTGGCTCCAACATTTGCAAAAAAGCTATTGATTTGGTTCAATGGACTTATGGAATCATTTTTGTTTGCAAGTAATTCAGACGCCGTCGACTTTCTCTGCTGTTTCAGGTGACAGATGCTCTTTATTGATTGCCACAACTTTTTTGAGCTTTCAGCACTTTTAGCTAGTAAGTCTTTTTCATAATTACTTTTAAGATTACGAAGAAGATCAATGTAAAAGTTTCTGTAGCGTCGAAAGGAAGTGTTCAATATGATGTCGTTTGGATGAAGCTTCACCAAGGCGTGAAGATGATCTTTATGTCTGGCACAACGAAGAAGACCCGCAGTCATTGAGGGTTGGGTACCGAATTTGTATCTACTTACTTTTTTTGTGCATTTGTGCTTTTCGATTGTTCGATTCAGGATATCTAAAAAGCTATCGGTGGCTGACTCTACATTTGATTGGGATATTATTTCTGACCAATCATAGTTCTTTAACTCTTTAGCGATTTCCGCGTAGTCAATGATGGTTTTCAACCGAGGATTTTGTGGCTTAGGCTTTGCGGTTTTCGACAACCCGGTAATAACTAGATCGTGATCAGAGATATTGGTGGGACATACAATACCTAACACTGGTAGAAGAGTTTTTATGAAAATGTGGTCCAGGCATGCTTTAAGTCTTGTTGGCTTAGTGATAGCTGGACGTAGGCCGTGGCTTGATGTGGTGCAGAGGTAGTTCGATGGGTCATGATGTGTAAAGTTTGAGGACAGTATGTCAATGTTTATATCTCCAGCTAGGATTATATTGGTGGCAGATTTGATATTGATAAGTATGGTGTCGAGACTGCTTAAAAAGTTTGTTGTATTTTTAAAGGAAGGGGACCTGTATATGCCAAGTATTGTGATAAAATTTGGTATTGTTATTGTAAGACAGCATGCGTCTATGAACGGAGGCTCCGAAAAACAAGGATTCCACCACTCTCTCACAAAAGCAACCACACCACCGTTTTGGTTGATGTTATTTACTGTAGAAAACGATTCAAACCCTGGGATATTTCCTATCACCAAATCGTCGCCGAGCCTGCACTCTGTCAAAATAATAACATCTATATTTATTTTAAGACGCTTGAGTAACACTAAAAATTCATCAAAGTTTTTATGAATGCTTCGTATATTAAGTGATATTAAATTGAAAGTGTCTTTATTTAGGAAGTCACCACAAATCTCTGGCTTGCTTATTTGAACACATTTAATATCTAAAGTTTCGTCAATATCGTCTTCAAGATCTAAGTTATTCATTAGTTGGTTTGTTTTTTACTTTGGTAGACTTAATATTGTGACATTTTAGTTTATACAGTTTTGATCTGGACTGTACTAAAGTATGAATAAGATGTATATTAATCCACAGCGTTTGATGAGGTGATAAAAATGATTGAGTTGCTGTATTTATGAATGATTGTTGGAGTGGTCTAGTTGCTTTATTTCTATATGGACTTGCTAGAAATACTATGAATGGATCTATGTTACTTGGGTAGAGGGATGTTTTAAGGTAATAAATATTGAATATAGATGGTGCATAATTAATACAATAAAAGTGATAGAATATGGTTAGTTTATGTAGGTTAATGAGTGTTAGACGTAGTGTGTCATACATAAATATAATAATCATACATATATGTCGCGCATGATTAAACTAGATATTATTTTTTTTGCTGAGACATAGTAACTACTTACACCCAAATGTACCTATATAACATAGAAAAAACTAAATAAAGTGGAAACCAAATATAGTTTAATGTGGTTCAGTACAAAAGTTGGTGATAAAATTCCGTTGTAGACGAATTCTCAAAATAAGTTAACCCTGCACCCTGATTGGTTGATCCTATGTTCTGCCATTTGTTGGTCATTCATTTGTTTCACTAAATCAGTGCCACTCATCTCTATCTACCCGTTATTAATATTCATAGCGTTAGTTTAGAATATAGGTAGGTTTATAGTTATTAATGAAGATCTTTGGTTATAAAAGGGTTCCTATGAAAATTTAGCCGGACCAACACTGCCAGATGTGTACTTGAAAAGATTTCAAAAATAATATCCATGTGTAACTCTTAGTTTGATATTTGAAATAAATCCAGGTTTAAAAATATTATATCATAAATTATATTAGTTTCAAAACACAAGTGAATTCGTAAACCTTTGAACTCTTTACTTTATTGAGGATCATCTGCAAGTTGTGCTCAGCATCTCTTAGAATGGGGCAACCGTAGTAAGCTTTCATTGATATTCAGATTGATTTTAATGGAATCGTTTATATATGCACATTCATTAAAATAGATCTCGGATTGAACAGATTAGAGATGGATAGATTGGACAGAGACAGGAATCGATGCTTTAATTTAATTTAAATCTCGTCAATAGCAACTCCGAGCAATTTAGATGCGCAACTTAAATTTTATGATCACGTCAAATTATGGAAACCCTTTCTTCATAATAATCAATCGATAGCAATTCATTAAGCCGCTTACCGTTACTCGAATACGCAATCGATTAAATTAACTTTTTAATCTTATTTTACACGAGTGTTTATGGTAAACTAATCGAAGATATGTAATTATATACGTAGATAAATTACGGAAAGAAGATTTTTAATAAAACGTCAGATTTAGTCAATATTGACTATAATAATAATATAGGGAAGGTAAGCCCGTGATTAATAGTGGTAGCAGTATTTGTGGAGCTGCGTGATAATGTAGCGGTATGCCGGGTCGGCTACCAGCGCACGGGTCCAGCGCACTTACACCACACGACATCCGTACCGGCCCGCCCAGCTCCCGAGATTTACGACGCACCATCTCACTACACAACTCAGACATCTCCAACATTAATAAAACCAACCGTCACTTTATGGCGCTTTAGCTATCATTTATAAATTTTCTTTCCAAAAATTTGACGGATCTTATCAGTATGACAAATTATTCAATTCATTGCTCGCACGCGTCATAAATCTCAGTAAAGATACATCAAGAAAATGAAAATCATGCAGGAAACCGTCGCAAAGGGATTTGTCATACATAATTGATGAATCAATTGCTGGGCCCGTGCTCAGTCGAGTAGTTCTCCGTTGCTGTCTCATTGCTTTTATAACATACTATCTTCTTTTACATTGCCACGTCATACGCTTAAATAGGAAACGACACGTTTATCCAATTAGAAATTCACCATATCTTTGAGATAGCTCAAAAGGAAATTCGAGCAATCAACTGACGCGCGCCTCGGTCGCGCCGCGCGCTCTTATCACGAATTATTCAATTGAGCTAGTAATGGGGCTATGCTGATGTCATAAAAACTAAAACACTATCCAACGCTAATCAAAAGATTAACTACCATTTTCAATTGAAACATAATTATATTTTAATTCTGCCTTCGGTTTAGGTTAACTTCAAATGATTTCATAAAACATACGGTACTCAAGTAGTTTATAGACCAAAATAGGTTCTAAGTCTCAGAGATATATCTAGAGATATGCAAAAGCTCAGCTTAGTGCAAGGATAAAAGATAAGTACGACCTCAATTAGGAAAAGCTGAACGGTTTGATATATTGTTGGCATGCTAAATGGTTCAAATAATTTACTGCAATGATTTTACAAAGCATGTATTTCAAATAAACAAGTTATAAGGTGTTGAACCTGATTTTCTGATTTATTGTGAGCCGCTGTTAGGTTATGATCAATGTTGTTTTGAACTTACCCATTGTTGCTACGCCACAGTCGCGATAAAACAATACATCCATCTGTTGATGTCACACAGAAAATGTAATTTAATAACTTCATCTTACATTAGAATTTGGAGGATTAAGAATATTTAAATTTAAATTCGTAACGTTTCTTACTAAAGTATATGTCCAGATATACAGTCTTTATGATTTACGATTGTTGATTGGCCATTGGCATGTGCCTGGCTCGTGCCATTAGTTGAGAACTATGTTGTAGTCACCGAAAAAAAACTGACAGTAGTTGAAATACGCCGAGATGAATATTGCTATTTGGTAATTTTAATTTGTTTTTTTTATTAGCATCAATGCTTGATAACAATAAATGGAATTTTTAGAGTCTTTTTCCACTGCTCACTAAATTACTTAATTCAGTCAATTGCATTCGCTTAATATTGTATTGTTCCTAGTTAATAATCAATCTTTTGGTTTTGTTGAGAATGAGTATAAATGTAGTTTCTTAGTCTCAGTTTTTATTTGTAAATGCATTACATATTATTAGCACAATACATTAAAAAATTACTCTTAGCACAAATCATTTTACCTTTCTTATTTCATTCTTTCTTTTTATACTTTGGTTAGTAAAGGGAGCTTAAAGTTAGGGCAAATAAGTATCATTTATGAATGATGATAAAATTTGTTTTTAATACTATCTTCTAAACAAGGGATATACAATAGTACCAAAATCATGTGACAAATTTAATACCATGTCATAATTAAATGTTTCAGTCATGTTCAAGTTAGGTAAATAATGAATTACAAGGATTGTCAACCGCATTTTTCTAACAGCACGTTAATGCAAATAGTTACTTTATAGCATTTTGCGACATAGATAATTATATAACGTCAAACAAAGTGTTATTAATTTTAAAAAACAACCATGCTTATTATTTATTTTAAAGTAATGAGTCACTTACATGATGAAGAAAGGACTTGTAAAGTTCGTTAAGAATTTGAAACTAAAGAGGAATTCCATTTCTTTCGTCGACCTTTTTCTCATTTATTGTGTTGATAGTATTCGAAACTAGACATTTAACCAACGGTATAACATCAGTATAGGTCACACAACGTAGCTTTGCCGTACGACTGCCTCAGTAGCCACCTCGCTGACAGCAATGACCTCATCGATAAATCGTCTTAAAAACGTTCTACAGAGTGCACTCTTTACTTAACTAGGCAGCCGACAACTCTATATAACAAATTTATGGCTACCAGTATCTTTTATTAATAACTTGAAAAACAAATATTTTCATCGTTTACTCGTTTTACAGAGATTAGATATTATGTTATTTATTGCGTCAATAAATAAAGGTATACCGGTTAGTAATGAAGTTCCAAAATATAAATACTTTAGTGACAACGGATTAAATAGTTTCACATATTTCTTTAAGTTGTCTTACTTTAAATTTAAGTTAAGTAGAATAAATAGTCTTAATCCTGCAATACTGACTTTGAAATTCGATAATATTTGTAGAAAAAATATATGTGTTTATTCATTCTGTTTTGATTGGAACTCAATGAAACTTTCCATTTCAATACTTTCGTTGACTTGGTTGTTTAGTTTTAAAATTATTGAATGTTTTTTTTATATTTTAATATCATTTAGTATGTCTGGTATATCTTACAATATTCTATCCTTATCTTTACAGGTACATTTATTCTTTCCATAACAATCAATTACAACAAAATCCTAGCAAATGTCAGTTAAAAAACTTCAACGATTCATCGAGAATTGCCCTGTATTTTTTGGTGTTCGTAATTTCACACCTTAGTTCTATGTAGAACAACAGCTAACCCGAGGTTTCTGACTGCATCTGGTGATGCAAAGAGCGCGCGTGGCATTTGGAGCGTGCTGCTAAGATCACTCCAGATTAATATATCCTGGCGGCTGCCGTGATTCCTAATATTATATTTAGACGTGACAGAGCTCGTTTGTATCAATTGGACCCGTCTGCCCCTTGATATACGGCAGACGCTACTTTAAAACAATAACCGCATAAATTGCAAAATTATGCGTGTAAGTGTCTCGGTAAGATATCTGAGGTAGGTATGATCACAGTAGATCTGTATGACGTCCTAAGGGACTGAAATAGTTTTGTCGAAGATAATATAGAATATACACATATATCTACGGCTATGAATCCCAAAAAAATTTTTTCGGAAATATATTATCTTCAGAATTAAGTAATCGCCAACCGCTATGAGAATATTAGTGGTGAAAAGATTGTAAAATAAAAGACGATTGGTAAATAAAAATAAATGACTTTTAACTCCTTTTAAAATTTACTTCTTTTTCCAAGTTGAAAGTTAAATACCAAAATTTTACCAAGTCGTTGGAGCACATACAAACATATTCTCACGAGGGTAGTTCCATTGGGGTAGGCAGAGACTAGCGATCGCCACTTTGTATGATCCTGCTAAACCTCTCAAGCTTCGTTTGCACTTCGTTTATAAAAGGTCAGGTCGAAATTTTACGAAACTAACTCTGTACCGTAACGATACAAAACATAGGTCTTAGAGATTATTCAATAAATCCAAAAATGTTCTAACTCGATGCATGTAATCTGCTGCAATACATTTAGTTCACATCATTTAAGGCCACTTTGAATTAATGCCGGTGCGGCAAATGAAATAGTTTTACGAAACCTCAAATTTAGTGCAAGTTTTATCTCAAAATAGTTCAAGAGCATAAAAGTTTAAAGTGAATAAAGCAATTACAGTTAAATTTGTGATTTCTATGGCTTGAGATATCATGTTTTCGATGCGATTAATGGTCGTACAAGCGATTCGTAGGTCGGTGACACGCGATTACAAATTCCATTAATAACTCCTTGTGCGGCGCCGCCAGCATCGTCACTACAAATCTATGTAATGAGCGAAACCCATGAAGCCTTTTAATTTCCCATTTGGTACGGCCACCTCTGATATCGGCTGACTATTATTAATATGGGGTCGCTCGAGTCGATAGCTCGGTGGCGCTGGCTCCCAACTCGATAGCGGGACGTTCGGTGGCTCACCACTCCTCGCACACTTATCTCCAACTATTAATTACGTCCAGATATGCACTGGACAAGTTTTAATGCAACCGCTTCATTTGTTGCTGCTCTAAAAGTGCCATATCTGAGACATTACACTTGATAACTTTGTACTATTGACAGCCGAGTATTTATCTGTCATTTTTAAAATGCACAGATCGAAATGTCTGACGCCAGGAAACTCAGTTCAAACTGTATTTTAGATGTTAGCAAATTTGTTCAATTATGCAAAAGTTGCGAGCAATTTAGTGGTGATATAGATCAGACGCAGTTTGTGTACTTGGGTAAGCAGCAATAGTGTAGTGGCTGCAGCTGATGCAATTACTGCTGGTATTCATAAAAGAAGACAGAATCAGATCGGACAAGGCCTAGGGCGCTTTGGCAACAACGCTAATAACACTCCCTGCTATTGACTGCTGTTACAAATTGAACGAATCTTATATCATGCTCCATTTAAATCGCTATTTATTTCAATCGAACAGCTGAACCGCAAACCATTTCAAAGTGACCACCTAGCCCTGCAACGGATTACACCACATCGTTTTGTTGGGACAGATTAATAGGTTTTCTTTGACTAAGTTTACAAAGCTTTAAATGGTAGAGTTTAATGTACAGGATGGTACGCGAATTGCAGTTATTTTGGTTAACTCGTCGAGCTCAGGCTACGAGATGGTTTGAGATAATTGCCTAAGTAATGTGTTGAAAGTCACCACAGGATTGTGATCCTAAAAATGTTTGGATTGGATTTTTTACACATACGAGTAAGGGGTGACAAAAATATTTATGGAAAACGTACAAATGATGCTGAAATAGTGATATGATAGACTTACAGAACATGTGAATTACTGTTAGGTATTAGATGTTTCCTTGGATATCGTTGTCATTCAAGGAAAATGAGGCATCTAGGTTTTACAAGAGATGGATATTTGCGGTCTTTTCTGTTTGACTAAAAATCTATTGAGATCATTGAAGACTGGTTATTATTTCATCGTAGAGGAGTTAAAAGAAATAATCATCTGAAAGTAAGATTACAGTACGTTCTAATTAAGTTTCATGACATCCATCTTTTTTGCAAGATCTTGGTAGTGAAACTTTAATTCAAGTGAATATCTAGGATTGTAGGTATAATATTGCAAAGCAAAACAATACCTGTACTCACTCAGTAGATATTGTTGAATCTAATTTATTATATGGGCCCCTATAATAAATGATCTAAGTCATGGACACGATAAACTGTAATTGTGCTATAAATCAATTTAAAGTGTTTAATTTAATCTACTTTGAAACAGGACATTGAAAATCACATCTGTATATGTATAATAGATCAAGTGTTACTTAATAATAAAAAGTTGCCATTAGCCGTGATACATATAAGTAAATGTTACTATCAAACGGTCATTAGTCAAGAAGATATAAAATTCTTGCTAGTGGAAAAGACCAATAATATAAGTTATACTAATCTTTTATTCGATTATCTTAGAAACCAATAAATTTTAGGGTAGTTTGTATTCGTTAGGTTTATTCGATAATTAAAGGAAGTTACAAATTGCAAATATAGTGTAGAAACAAGAGTGAGTAGGTTTCGTCCGTGGATGTTTTTGTAGTTACAAGCTTGATAAGGGAAGATAAATATCGAAACAAAGAACAGTTTTGAGTAGAAACATAAATCTAATATTAATTTTGTTTTCATAATGTTTGTAATGAAAATAAATAAATATTAGTAGTTTAAAAAAAACCTTATTAAAGCTAATAATTTGTCTTATTAAAGTTTTTTGAAATTAGATATAAATTATCGAAGCTTTTTTAACTTCCTAGCTTAATTCATTTAAAAGCTGTAAGGTGGTCTGATCCCACCTGCCCACTTTTATATAACAATAACTACACTCATGGCTATAAGTCCTGTAAAAGGAACCTGAGCCCAAGAATAAACAATTCTTCAGCCACTCGTGTAAATTGACTGATAAAATATTGTTATTTAAAGCATGCTTGGTGGTGGTTATCCAGCCACATCACCTAACAATCATTTAAAAAGCCCGAATACTTTAAGTCACCTTGTCTTAATATTATAACATATAGTGTGGTTTTTATTGATCAAGTGACATCCCACACTCTATCAAGTAGCGTATCAAATCGAGTAAAACTATTTTAGTAACAGACTAATAGTTAATGACGCTGGCGGTTATTAAAAACGGTTAACTTTTCTTATTTATAGATAATTTAATTAAAATGGAACAGTTATTTCAAAATTAATGTCAAATTAAACTAAATTAAACTCAAAATGGTGTTAATTTTAGAACCTCGTTATATCGAAATAAAAAATTAATAGCATTATAAATAATCGCTTCTTTTTCGTATTGTTGGATACTTATGGCTCTGGTTACAGTAGAATTCCTGGCAAACTTATAGACTTGCGACATACAAATAAATGAATTGAATTGTCCAATATTGGATTAATTTATCGTACGGGTTAACTTGTTTAATAAAAGTTGATTTCATGTCGGCCCATATATGTCCCCCAAGGGGGTGGTGCGGCCATATTACAACACTAGACCAGCTAGTGCGGGATATCTTCAGATGATAAATTTGGATAAACAGGTGATTAACTTTTTACGTTCTTCACAAGCCGCGATCTTCCCCACATTTCAATCCAATGAACCTGTAGGGTGTAGAACCTTACATTTAATTAATGCTAATAAATGATAGAATTCTTGCTATGATAATTACGTATATTTAGTTACTCTGCTTATGCTAGTATGATAAATGATAAATGAGAGTGCGCGGGTTGCTGTCTTAACGCAAACTGATATTAATGGCGTAATTTACATAAAACACACATTTAATTGTAAAACTGCTGACAATGCAATGTCGGTTCTACTGAACCGTACATACTCCCGGGGGAATTTATAAAAAAATCTATAATACTATCGTATGGTTAGTAATGATGGAATGATACATGGATGAAGCATACAATCGATATGTTAGTAAAATAACCTAAGCTTGCTTTTTATTAAAATTATAGTACTGAATCATCAAAAAATATTTAACCACTAAAATCATTAATTCTATGCAATTCACTTTTCTGTTTTGGAAATGGAGAAGTACTCCTCTCCATTGTCTTATTGGATTTTATTTTCGAATACATCACTTGACTACGTTTTTGATCGCACCGAACACTTTCACTAATGTTATTAACGTCACTTTTATCACCACTAGCCGTTTCTGTAATGATGGACTGAAGAGGGGCCAGTGGTAATGGTCTGTTACTCGTTGTATTTTCGCTGACGGGAATGTGTATGGAGGTGGGGGCCGTGGCTGATTGGACCGCCCCTCGGCGGCCGCTGCGGCGGCAGTGGCGCCACGCGGCTACCCCTGCGATGCTGACCATTGCTACTACCATGATGTATATGACAGTAAAGTGATGGATGTCGTTAAAAGTTACAGCATTTGCTAATACTTCTGTTTTCTTTAGAACAGTTATGTTTGACTTTATGATTTCTAGTTCTGTTTGCATTTTTCTGTCCATTTCTGCTGTCTCATTAATTTCCGGAATAGTGATGTTAATTATATTATTTAACTCGTGAAATATCGGAACAATGATCCTTGCTGATGTTTCCAACTTTGATTGTTCCAATTTGTGTGGATAAATGGTAAACTTTTCGGCTTTGATCAAACATTCGGAAGGTATACTTATCACTCCAGAATTTTTTAGGCGCCTTGTTGTTATTTCATTCACACATATAATTTTAACTGGACATTCATCGCAGCAGTGAAAATAATAATTGTTGCTTTTAGATAATAGTTCCCATTGATTTCTACATACAGTAATGCTAGCCATACATGATCCTTTTTCGTCCTTTTGACATAAACTCTCGTCTGTTTCTAGCTGATAAATGGGCGTGTTCAATCGACAAACCAACACGTTCTGAATATGGGTACAAGCACGAATATCTATCTCTGAAAACGGTATATAGCTATCCCCTTTCAAATTAAATGCTACATACGCTGATATAGGTTCTATACTAACCATTTGGTAACCTACCCTGTTTTTAGATATCGGTATTAGCTTAAATAAATCGAACTCGTCTCTACTTATCAAAGGTACTTTAATTTCAAATATCATATAACTGTCGGTCATTCTCGCCTTGATACTTAAAAGTTGAACACATATCGATATTGTCTCCAGTTTAAAATAAGAGTTTGTAAATCTTTTTGGAGATTAGGGCCGCGTTTCATGACGTCATTTAAACTTAACCCTGTTGTCGTTTTCGCTGAAGCGTTGAATACTACTCTTAATTTGGTAGTGGATGATTCTAATCGCTGGACGGCGTGATGCGGTAAATAATATTCAGAACAACTGCTGACACAAGGTTTCATGTGTCCTAAATCGCGATATTCGTTGATAAACTCTTTGTAACTACGGGCATAGTAATCGTTTTTTGAAAATTTATGTTCTAAATTCCGAAACTGTGCTATGGCCTTTTCCTTTGATGTGCCCAATTTTTTCTGATAATTTTCGATAAATGGAATTCTAACACAATAACGACCGTCACTTAAACGCTGAGTAGTATTTTGGTAAAATAAAAGGCAGTCTTCATCTTCTGCTGACATACTCGATTGCTCCGAAATATCTTCTATTTCCCAAAATTGCTTGATATCATCCATGTTGTTTATGATAACATTACAATGAAATGATTTGATAACGTTTCCACACAAAATCCAGCCGAGATATGTATGCTGCGCCAACGGCTGTGATTCCTTTTCACCCCTAATAATGTCTCCTAACATAATTTTTGCATAAACATCTGCCCCAAACAAAATATCCACACGTTTACTTTCGTAAAACTCTGGATCTGCTAATGGGATATTCCTGATATAATCCCATGATGGTTTACTAAACGACTCATTCGGTAAGTTCTTAATTAAGTTTTTCATTATGATTACGTCAGTATTAAAACTAAAATTATTATAAATTGAAGAACATAAAATACTAATGATACCCTTACAACTACTTTCTTTTTCTCCTACTCCATAAATGCTACCCTTACACATTCGCCTCTTTAAACCTAGTTGCTGAGCTGCGTGCTCGGTTATGAGAGAAATCTGGGAACCCTGATCTATAAGGGCTCGTAAAACAATCTGTGACCCGTCTGATTTGGATACATATACTTGGGCTGTTGCTAATAATATTTCCGAAACGTTTTTCATTGACACGTGTGAGCGACCCGAAACTTTTTCGGATTCCTTAGTAGCCCTGCTTGCTCCGTTAGGTAAACTCATCGGTTTTATGCAGGCCTCGTGCAAAACGGTGTTATGTTCACCAGAACAAATACGGCACCTTTTAGCTGAGATGCACTTGTTACCTTTATGATCGAAAAGGCAATTAATGCAAAGTTGCGACTTTGTTACTGTATGTAACTTCATATCGGGTGATAATTCATGGAATATTTTGCAAAAGTAAATACGATGTTCTTGATTGGAACATTGACATTTGACGCCAGAAACTTGTAACGATTTAGCCGGCGGCGGCTGTTTTGATGCATTTGAACCGTTGAAATAATTATAATATTGTTTTTTACTGTATTGCGAAATTGCTGGCTGATTCGATTTTGTATGTTGAACATTATTCGAGGAATTTTCCGGTTTCCTTTTTGAAGACTCTAAGGTTATAAATTTACTTTCTAAAAAGTTTAAAAAATCCTTTAAAGACGGTAATTCCCGACAGTTATTTAAAGATTCCATATAATTGCTGTATGTTATTGAATCTAATTTTTGGGACATAATATGTACAATTAACGGGTCCCACGAGCTTATATCGATACCTAAATTTTTAATACCATGCAAACTCTCTAAAATATTATCATGCATCTTTTTTATAGCACCTAGTGATTGAGATTGCATCGGAACAAACCCAGTTATTATATTAGCGTATAATGTAAACATTTTTCTTTGATTATTATATCTATTATTGAGTATCTCCCAACATTGCTCATAATTTTCTGAATTAATAAGTAGGTGCTGAATAAGCTTTTCAGCCTCCCCAGATACTTTAGTTTTTAAAAATTGTAATTTAACAGAATTGGGTAGCGAAACATTCTTATGTATCATTTCGCAAAAAAGATCTTTAAAAGAAGTCCAATGACTAAAAACACCTGAAAAAATTGGTATTTCTAAATGTGGCATTGTTTTTTCCTGATTTAATGCGGACCATAATTTGGAGTTTATTTGCTTTTTAATTAAATTAAAAGTTTTTTCATGCTTGCTAAACACCTGTTCGTAAACTAAATCCTCCTCATCTAAACAGTTATCGATTGCCCAGTGAAGGGAGTCGATTTCCGCCCATCTAGCTTTAAGACTTTGAAGAGTGTCCTCCAATTCCCATTTCTCTGTTATTAAACTTAGGTCAATGCTAGTTACTGTTCTTTGAAAAGCTTTAAAATTGGTTGCTTGCTTGCGAAGAAGCTCGTCGCTGTTGCTAAAGGTTCCTCTGGACTGATGATGATAGGAGGCAGTACCTGATCGCCCTGGTTGCTCCTGTTGCTGTTGCTTTGATAAATCTTGATTAAGTTGCTCTTGTAAAGAGCTCGAATCACGTTCGAAACCCTTCTGTTCTGTGGTTCTTATTATTTTCGATGGCTCACCCGAAGGTCCTGCCATTTCTGCTACTGCTGCCGGCTGTGCTAACTCTTTTGGAAGTCGTTCCAAAAGATTCTGATAATGCTGCTCCAACAATGATTTGAATGCTGAATATTTTTCAAACGCTGTTTCATACTCAGCATTAGAAAAATAAGATAAATTACGATCGATACCCTCTAACTCGAGATGAGTACTCGTGTAACTTTCCCAATATTGCTCTAATAACCTGAACTTTCTTTTATAATAGTCAATAGTTTTTCGCTCGGAACCATCCTTGCGATAGTTTATTGCCATTTTGTCTATAGCTGCTGCAATTTCCCTTTGATTGATAAGTAGGTCTTCGACCGACATGATGACTGCTGCTATAATTTGAATAATTAAAACGATCTTACGAGTACTTGAACTCTGCTGGTGAATGCTGAATGCTGATAAACTTATACTGCTGCTGCTCACACTAGTACACGAATTTTTCTTCAATTATAAAAATGTTCCAATAGGCACTGATAGTTCAAACCTCACACGAATTGTTCACTCGCGAAAGGTCCAAGCGAAGGACCAATAAATGTAGGGTGTAGAACCTTACATTTAATTAATGCTAATAAATGATAGAATTCTTGCTATGATAATTACGTATATTTAGTTACTCTGCTTATGCTAGTATGATAAATGATAAATGAGAGTGCGCGGGTTGCTGTCTTAACGCAAACTGATATTAATGGCGTAATTTACATAAAACACACATTTAATTGTAAAACTGCTGACAATGCAATGTCGGTTCTACTGAACCGTACAGAACCAATTCAATTCCCCGATCTTATCTTACATGATCTTTTTTTTGATTACCTCAATCGCTAGCCTTTATAAAATGTGTCCTAACTAGTATTAAAACTTCTTAGGTGGTCTCTCTACTAACAATACCGTTCACATTGGCTCTACGTCAAGCGTTTCAAAGCAGGTGTATTTTTGCACATCTAAATCTAGTCTACTCATTAATAGGTTTGCGCTTCAACTACTAGTTTTTTAAATTTGTTTACCATTCATTAAGAAGACATGTCTCTTTCAACCCACTTCTAGTTAATGTTGTTACGGTATTCCAAAAATAAGAGCATGTCAAAAAATAGCTCGGCTGGAAACTGGTTTCTTTTGAAATTTCATGACATCTGTGCCAAAATGTTGTTATGCATATGAACTAACGTTTGTCAATATTGTTCAAAAGATTGTTTTCGATGTTTCACCTGTTAATAAGACTTTTGAGCAAACACTTATTCATCATCTTTTTAAATTACGAGTATTATGAAATCACAAATAAGAATACGGAACGTATTTACAATTTAATTGATTACAGAGTGTTATAGTGTTGGCTGGTGTTAACACAAACCATTCTATTCCCATGGGTGTTGTACCAGGCATACATAAAATAACAAAAAATCGTGAAACAGATTTATTAATAACATATAATTGCTGATTCCAAAGTTCTTGGTATCATCCCATATCATGGTCCCACTTTGGTCATACAGCCGTAAGTATACGTAGTTATAATTGAACTAATAACCATTAAGGGCATCCCCGCAAATTGTCCATTTTAAATGATTTCAACCGCTGTAATTTCAAATTAAATGTTTAGTTATGACTTTAATAAAATACTACTTAAAAGATCACTTTGTACTCCGAACAATACCTCATATACTTAGCATTGAACTACCAAGGTTATTAAGGTAATAAGAGTAAAATATAGTTTATATGCACTTAAAACGCAATAAAATCTATTCGGAGTCGTTAAGAAATAATATCGAGGCACCTATTTAAATCGTAAATGGGCATATATGTCCCCCACAGGCCTCTTACGAGTAGAGTCCAATTGACGTTATCGCTGATGGAGCCTTCTCAGTCGGAATGCAAATGCAGTGCGCTTTAACAGCTATGCAAACCAAGCATCAACTTAGGAAATACTACTGCTGTTTTTTTAGATATTGATTATTGAACATAGAATAGCATATAAAAACTCTTTATTGCACTTTCTAAAAAATATAAATATTAAAAGCGATATTATCTCTTTCAGTGAATCTAAAATGTAATATAATATAAAAGGGATAGCCAGAGCCTCAGACTTAGAAATAAGTTGCCTTATTTTGGAAGGTGAGGGTCAAAAGTGTTGCTACGATTTAACACTGGCAATACTATGAAACTTTGTGAATAAATGGCAGCTAATAGTAAATTTTATAGGGCTACCTTAGAAATCACTTTGGATCTCTAGGTGAAACAAATCAAATATCATTTTATTTGGTCGTTAATACATAACGCAAAAAAACCTTTTCTTAAATTATGTATATTACCTTATAGAGGTTTTAACTTTTACATACACAATTTAAGCATTAATGAAATTCGCTACGGTGGGCAATAATTAACTGGTAATATACTGGTGACTTAATATTTCAAGAGTAGAGCTATTAGTAAAAATTATATTCCTACGTCAGTCAGTCTAGTATTGACCGGATACGCATGATGGGTGTCACCAATCAAAAATCTCTCCACTTCTACGTCATAAATAACAAAGTCAATCCGCTAACTTAACAGCATAATTTATCCGCAGAAAGACAGCATAACGAGGCATACCGATAATAAACCAGAAAAGCCAAGAGTTGATAATAGCTATACGTAAATAATGACGCCTGATTGCCGCTCCACACTTCATTGGGACACCTCCGCGGAAACATTAACACTCACAGAGTTACAGCTAACACACAAAAAGGCTTTATCGCGAATTTACGCTGACAAGCCGCGACAAAGCGCGGACAACATTGCACATTATGCTATGTACGTTGTAAGGATATGTGAGCGTTGGGAATTTTGCGAAATTCCTGCTTGTAGCTTTAAAATATTATAATACGTAAGCAACAATTAAATGAACGATAAGAAGAGAAATATAATCATTGAAGGCTTTATTCGAATTCAAGTGGTCGATGTGAAAAAAGTTCTGTTAAAATTAGTTTCATATATGATATCCTCCTTGAACCAATTTTCAAATAATTACTGATCTCAGACTATCAAACACGAATTATTTTTCTCCCTCTACTAGACTTAGACGGCAATCGAAACACTAATTAAAGACAATCGCTAGCTGGACACTTATCTAGCCCCGATTGGCACTGCGGCTTGTTCGCGACGGAACAACCGAAACGTGCTTTGTAGTTGATGTGAACGAGTTTAATTAGTACTACATAAACTAAACTGAATAGTTTTATTACAAAAAAAAACTATTTAGACATTTATGGCAGACAATAATTAAGGAAGGATATGCAAGTGCTTGTTTAGGTTCAAATGAGATTTCTATTCGTTCTTCATTATGGTAAAAATATTTACTGAATTTTATTTGATATTATTTTAAAGTTATTCCATATAATAACTTCATTATTTATGCTATCTAGTAGCCCTGTAACCACTTATTGCTAAATAACAACCGCAAGCACTAATAACATTGTTATATTGATAACAGTAATACGAGGGGCATGCCAAAAGAAACTAGATACTCAAAAAATATAAAATTTATTCTTTATTACAAGTATCGATCTTTTCAAAGTATTCACCCTGAGCACGTATACACTTTTCCATACGTCTGAACCAATTGGAAAATACCTGTGACCACTCTTCTTTAGATACCTCAGAAATCTCGAAATTATAGGCAACCAGCTCATCTTCTTTGCTTTCAAACCTCTTCCCCTTTAGTTTTTCTTTGATTTTTGGAAACAAGTAAAAATCGCAAAGCACTAGGTCAGGAGAATATGGCGGGTGAGGGAGAATTGACACATTTTTAGAGTTGAAAAAGTCTAGTGTTCTGGCGGACGTGTGCGGCGCCGCATTGTCGTGGTGCCAGAGAAGGTGCCGGATTCCTGACTTCGGTCGCTTGTCACACCAAGCTGATATTACTGTTGGAGCACAAACTGTCACATACCATTCGAAGTTCACCGTTCTTTCATTCTCTAGCACAACAGTAGCAATATGACCCGTTTTGCAGAAAAACGAGGCGACCATTTGTTTCTGTGTGCTTCGTGCACGGCGACATTTCGTTGGAGTTGGCTCGTCTTCATCGCACCATACAGTCGACTGTCGCTTTGATTCGGGATCATAGTTATATAGCCATGTTTCGTCACGTTTTTTTCTCGCCTCCGTTGAATTTATCTATCATGAATAGGCACCAATCCAACCGACGGTCTTTCTGCTCATCGGTAAGTTTGTGCGGCACCCATCTCGAACAACGTTTACGGAGAGAAAGGTGGTCGTGAATTATGGTTTGCATTGCTGCTGATCCAATTCCTAGTTCTCGTTCTAGCTCTACATATGTAATTCGTCGGTTTTCGCGAATAAGTTTTTCGACTGAACGAACGTTTTCTTGCGTGACCGCGGTTGGCGGCCGTCCTGTCTTCGCTTCATCTTCGAGACATCCCCGTCCTCTTTTAAATTCAGCAAACCAATTGAATACTGGTGCTTGGGAACAAGCAGACTCACCAAAAGTAGAAGCCAAAAGTTCAAAACATTCTTGAGGCTTTAAACCTTTTTTAAAGTCATAATATCATATATAAATCATAGTGCGAAAATCACGTCGACTGAGCTCCATGGTTGCAAGTGAATTCCCGCCAGATTCTCGGAAAAATGATGCTCATTCAAATCCATATATATAGAAGTGGTGTTAGTTACACTATATATAACTCAAGAACGGATGAACCGATTTGGCTGAAAATTGTTAGAAAGGTAGCTTAGAACCAGGAAAAGGACATAGGATATATATCATCATGCTAAATATCGTAGGTGGTAAGCAGTATACAAACTTAACACCATCCGTGCGAAGCCGGGGTGGACCACTAGTAAAAAATAAATTAAAAAAGTGTGTTTTATATTCAAATATGTCAATAAAAAACCCAGCCTATAAGATGGTGTATAGCTTGCCAGTGTCAATTTAATGAGAAAAGAGTATCTAACTTCTATTGCCCCTCGTATTTAGTTCCTAGCCATTGTTGACATGGCTTTCAAATAATGGCAAAACTTATTTTCGCAACGTATTAATTACATTCCACTATATACTATAGTCTAGTTTAGGACGATAAAAGAATTAAAAAAAACTGTACATGCATTGACAACGGTAAGCTAGCCACATTGACTAGCCATTGCATCGGCCGCGATCGATGTGCATCGCGATAGCTTCCCCGCTCTACTGCGAACACCATTTATTCATGTCGCAATAAATTCAAATTACCGGATTAACAATACTGCGGATACCATCTTACCCACCGATACTTCCCTACCGATATCGTCGATTAAACACGAAATTACCTTTGCAGCTTACAGCCGACTATACAAATTAGTTGGTTATAGAAGAAATTGATAACATTGAAACACGTAAAGGGCAGGAGAATGAATCGAAAATGTAGAGGTATTCGATATATGTATAGGATGCGATATAACGCAATGAAATCTGACACCGGGACGAATTGAACGCTGTCCTGTCGCTCTCAGAATTTGTGCGATATTTTGCCCTTTTCACGAGAATATCCCGCTCGAGACCTCGCCGTGTCTAACTCGCCGGACATGTAATACAATATCAAACCATACTATAATTTATATCCTCGTCTCACCTCCAAAGGAAATGGATAGCAACTCATATAAAGCTAAATTATGTCCTGTACTCATCGTATCTTTGTACATAGGTTATAATATTTCACTCAAGTAAACTAAGTATTACACGACTTGGTACAAAATGAACGAAAGCAAGTGAAAGTTTAGTGTGATAAGCTAAGTAAGACTTTGCCAATCACAATTCACGTTTACTTACTACCATTCTCTTTGAACCACCTCATTTAATACTCACCTTACTAAGTAACTCAACATACAATTAGAAATTACATATTCAGTAATTTAAATAATACACTTACAACATTCCTTAAGCTGGTATTTACCTAAATAGATTCAAATGAATGCGCGTGATTATTGTGCGCCGGCGCATCTGTGCACATCAGCAGTGCATGGAAGTGTCGCTCTAGAACGAGTTTGATAACACATTATCATTGACAACTAACGACTAAATCAAGAAAGCAAACAGAACACCTATAAAATAAACTAACCAACTGCTTAAGAGCGGGTTTTTCGTGGTATATAAAGTAAAGTAGTAAAGTATATCATTGGTAAAATATAGATGTGTTGTTTAAGTAATAAAAGAGTGTAAAGTAATCAATCTCGATGTAGACACGGCGTCGACACGTAGAGAGTATTGCGACATCTACGGACACAAACCGATGACCATCCGTCAAACAGTCACCAATGCTGCTCTACTATTTAACACCGTCGTAAATAGTGTCACCGTTTTCAAATTGTTAAGATGACCTCTTGTGTGACGTAATAGAATTCAATGTTTTTTGTATTGTCTTTAGTATTGCGTATTTGCAAATCTTAGTTAGAAAATCTGTCGGCGTAATGTATTGTAATTTTACCATAACTTTGTTTTATTACTTATCAAATTTTACAAGACGACATGATAGTCAAATGGCGGGTGTTCGCCCGTAAACAGACAGGCGTGAGTTCAAATCCCGGGTCGGTCCTACACCAATTTTTGTTTTCTAAAGTCAAATGTGTGGTTAATTTATCATGGTTGTTTTATCATGGTGGTATATTTATCATAGCCGAGTTGTACTTAGCCAACAGTGTATTCGTACAAATCGGCGATAGGCCTGTCACTTATTGTTACGAAATATTGGTACCTCTGCCAACCCCTTCGGGGATAAACGGCGTGAACGTTTATGTTTATGTTATGTTATCAAATTTTTATGTGTCATTTCAACTCATATAAATTGCAATTTTCCTAAAGTCAATAGATGAACTATAAATCAGAAATAAGTATGACATATACAATAGGTTTGTCAGGATCGTGCGAAGTGGCGATCAATAGTCTCTGCCTACCCCAATGGGAACTAATGGCGTGAGTATATGTATGTATGTATGTATGACATGTCAGATGTTTCTCGAACAATGCATGCTGCAATGAGGTTTATGCGTGGACTATATTTTCACATGATAGAGGGAGGCTTATCACCGCTTTGTAAGAATACACATCACTCGTCTAAGTTTAACTCAGCCAGGTTAGTTTTCGCACGATGCTTTTTCTCACCTTTTATAAGCTTGATAAATAAACTACAAATGGGACTTTTGAGGTCTAAAACGTCATTGGTTGGTGCATAATGGATTGGAACTCATGCCTCCTTACATTGGAAGCAATGCTCTTTTTACTGAGCTACTAAAGATGTTATTTACTTTTATACCTACCAACCAACACGCGGCTGTTATTCTAAAGCAGTAGCAGTAGAAAAAATGGGATAGTGCTATTCTAAGAAGACACTTCACGGGCAACTCTCGTATCAACTATATCTCGTATAATTCTTGTTTCTTATAAATAAAGCATTTTTATTTTATTTATTTATCAAGTATATTGGCGACTAACGGTATTGGGGCTTTTAAGGGATTTTTGAGCGATGCGGTTCATCACCAACAACCTTTATTTCGGCTGAGGAATTTCTAATTACCTAGCTCTGGCTACCCTAGGGATTTATAGTCGAGAGTATATGTATGTATGTTATTTATCAAGTAAAGAAATTAATAAAACTTATAACTGCAAATGTTTAACGAAGACTTGTAACTGTAACGCTAAAAGTGTCCAACGGGTGAATAAGCGTAATTAGTATGTCTTAAAAAATTCTTGCGTTGATAATTTAGCAGCAATTAACCAAAAATACTTCTAAAGTGAACAATCAAGAATTTTGGCTCGTCTCCAACTCGGAATATTGTGCAATAGCCACAATGTAAATAGTTATTTCTAAGTTCTTTAAATCTGTCTTCTGTATGGGATTATATATTTATCTTTAGTAAATGTTGGCTAAACAAAATGTTTCGAAGAAATGCTTCGAACGAATATCTAAAAGTAAATAATTTGGAGTTTTAAGCTTTGTGTGATCTACTAGTCCAAATAAATAATATCTTTTTTACTACCGAATTATAAAGTGATCTATCTTACTTACAATATCATCTTTTACACCACACCTTTCACGAATCACATCGTTCCTCACACGATCACATAACCTAACATTACAAACTTTTCTGAGGGACCTCATTTCTACTGCATTCACTCTGCTTTCATGCTTCTTCTGCCACACCCAACATTCGCTTCCATACATAAGCGTAGGAACAAGAACAGCATCATGCACAGCCATTCGGGCCTTTTCAGACACCGTTTGACTGATCATTAGGCTATTCATTGCTCCATTTACCGCATTACCCTTTTTCACTCTTCTTTCAATGTCTTCATCACATTTTCCATCCCTTGTAAACAAACTTCCCAGATATACAAACTCCTTCACCTGTTCCACATCCTTACCATCAATCGCAATCACGCATTCTGTCACATCTTCCTGTCTCTCAAAAACCATCGTTTTGGTCTTATCCACATTCACCCTCATTCCCTTTCTTACAAAAGACTCACATGCAATATTCATCATCTCTTGCAACTCTTCTGCCGATGATGCAAGTAGCACTTGATCGTCAGCATACAAGAGGCATTTAATGATGAATCCACCCATCCTTAGTCCATAATCACTTTCACGCAACTCTGTCAAACAGTCATCCATGAACAAATTGAAGAGCCACGGAGAAGCTACACATCCCTGTCGGACACCTCTACCTACAGATTCCGAACCAGTCAGTGTTTTCCCCGTTGAAAGGAATGTTGAGATGGTTTGGGCACATCGAGAGGATGGATGATAGGAAATTGGTAAAAGGTATCTATAGAGCTAATGTGGAAGGTAATGTTAGTAGAGGACGGCCACGAAAGACTCACTTGGACCAAATTGAAAGTGTGCTCAAAAAGGCAGGCGTCCGAAGTATGAAGAATAAAAGAGCATGTATGAAAAGACTGATGGATGTAAACGAAGCTAGAGAGGTTTGTCAGGATCGTGCGAAGTGGCGATCAATAGTCTCTGCCTACCCCAATGGGAACTAATGGCGTGAGTATATGTATGTATGTATGTATGTATGTATAAAGTGATGAATTATTTATTTCTGGATTTGCCTAAAAACACTCTGCCAATTAATTTTATATGCGACACATCAATTATCAAGGACCTATTTATACTTAATTCAATGGTTATGTATGTGTTTAGTAAAATTCTACCTATCAATAAGAGAGCCATAGCAAACATATTTTATTTTCACTGCAATATGTAAAACAGTACATGAAATTTTTACCTATCAATATAGATAAAATAAAATCTCATCTTTTCCCCACGCAACTTCCAAAAGTGGCTAAGGAATTTTTAATTCCCTAGCTCTGGCTACCCCTTCATGGGATTTATAGCCGTGAGTATATGTTATGTATGTCATAAAATAAAATATGTTTTATAAAATAAGTAATTAATTGAAGGATAATTTATATGACCTGTATGACCAAACGTATTATATGTCCTGTATTATAATACAGTACAAGGAACAAAAAAAACGTTGGCATCACGAAATAAAAGAAAAGATATTCTTATCAAACCGTACTATATATCAATCCGATTAAGTGTCAATTAAACTAAAAAAAGATCAGTAAAATTTCAAACTAGTCAAGCTACATGTTTGAATCGAGTGACTTCATTTCAAAGATCAGATCACCAGTTTATAATACATTGCCACTATTATGTCGCATCCCTCATAAAATTCACACGCGCCGTCCCAAGCAGGACCTGTTCGACTCTTTAATTGCTCTTCATAAAACAGGCGAGTACCGGCAAACAATGTCTGATATAATTGTGCCGTTTCGATTAAAGAGTCTATTAAAATGTATAAAAAGGGTATTAAGTTGAAGGATTGTGTTCGCAGGCAAATTGTCGAGCTTCGGAGTTAGAGCGGTTCCGCTGAGTCCGATCCGAATCCGATCTGAACCCGAGAAAATATCTTCATTTTTTTTTCATTATTCTGTTTCTAATTCCAAACTATATTATGAAGAGTTAAGTTTGTAGCTTTGTAGTATCAGCTTAGGATAGCACAACCCTATTTCTTCCAAAGTTGCTGAGGAATTACTTATTTTGAATGCCCTTTGTAGAGATTTATAGCCGTGAGCTGTGTATGTATGTTGCTAGACGATAATATCTGCATCTACGAACTACTCAACTTCAAAACTCAAACGTTCACGTCGTATATCCCTGAAGGGGTTGGCAGAGGTACCTCTGTTAATTACTACCACTAACACTGACGTGACATTGTCCCCTGTTGTTCAGAGTACCCACATTTTGCTTGGACAGCGTACTCACGTGGTAGGGGGCAGACCTATCGACGTTTCGTACGAAAACACTTTTACATGACAAAGTACAACGTTTAGACGTGTAGGTTTCCTCCGTATGTTTTCTCTCACCGATAACAACCATAATAAATTAACCACACATAAGACTTCAGAAAAGATGAATTGATGTAGGCCCGATCGGAGATTTGAACCCTCATCGTCTGCACGATAAGCGGTTGTTCTACCCACTGAGCTATCACGGTTGCACAACGAACTATATATCCATAAAAACAGTTCTAAGGGTACTAGGGACGTCATTTTTACGGGTTCGGATCGGATTCGGACCGGCGTGGCGTTATGAAACCGCTCTAAGCATCCACTGTCGAGTGACCGAGACTCGAGTTCGCAGTATGGCTGCAAGCGATTTATGCACCGGCCGCGGTAATAGCCGCATTAATGGAAATTGACACCGAGCCCGATCATTTCAGCCTCTCTCACGGGAGAGACCTCACCGTTCGACGCTGCATAAGGAAATTAGTATTAACATTGCAATCGTGTAATAATCACTTCTTCTTAAACAACTTACTTGGTGTCGTGGTATTGTTCATTTGTGGAGTTTTTTGATATTATTTTAAGGCTATACTTGAGTTTCAGTTTCATTAACAGTAATGAAATAGTGTTTTGAACAGTAAAATAACGTTTATACTTGCATATTAAATATTCAATAACTTTTTAAAGAGAAAAAAGATGTTTATACTTATACCATCACTTTTTTCCAAACGATTTCTAAATTAAGCTCCTATTAGATTTTTATTGTTCATTCCCTGCCCTCGACTACCTTCAGTAAATAGTTATATTACTCTGAATGTTATGCCAATCAAACATTATTTATGAAGTGAAAACGTATGGCTGTATGAGATTCACAGATGCAATACCTTGGTACTGTGTTTTATAATAAAACGATAACATATACTTATGGCCATAAATCCCAAAAAGGGGTAGCCAGAGCTTTAAAGCTAGAAATTCCTCAGCCACATTTGGAAGTTGATAGGGGACATGATGGTAGAAATAAAGTAGAATTGGTAGTAATAATTTATTAATTCTATTATTTTTCTACAATTCTTCTATTTAAGAAAATAATTTACGAAAATATTTTAACTTCGTTGTGCAATAAAGAGATTTCTATTCTATTAGTTTTCTGCAAATATAGATAGGCATTGTATATTACGTGATGATTTGCTCATGGGTGCATGTCACTGTTTTTCCCGATCAGTATCCTTTGGTGCAAAAACAATTTACATTCCATGGGACAAAATTCAAATAATGACGCAACTGAAGTGTTAGCTAAAACTGCTTACTCGTTGCATCAAGTGTAATCCACGTTGTGTCTCCTGCAAGCGTCACATTATAGCATTCGTTTCTATTAAGCGTCATTACAGACGAGCAGAGTTACGAGGCAAACTATTCGCAGGCAAACCAAACTGTCTCCCATACAATTTATTGATGCATAATGGCCTGTAATGGAAGGCTATTGAATCTGCCACCTGGACTTCATGTATTTCCCCATACCGTAGCACCATATATCAGTCCATCTCGACGTAGCATTATTGTTATACTTCACCTTCTCACATGAGTAAAAAATGGCTGGTTATTTTAAGTTGTAACGGTTTAAGCGTATTCAAGGTACATTTTACTTAAATGCTGTGCCATAATGAATTATGGAAAAAAAGGTGATACCACATTCAAAAAGTGTATGGGTACGCTAGTAGGTCATCTTCATTTTGCTACCGATTGCTCAAGTAGTTCAAAAATACTAAGATCCAATAACTATCATAAAAAATACGATAAAAAGTCTTTAACTAAATTCAAAGCTGTGTAGTGTCGGCTTAGAATAGCACTACCCCATTTCTTCCGGTGGGTGTACGTAAGAGGCGACTAACGGTATTGGGGCTTTTAAGGGATTTTTGGGCGATGCGGTTTGAGACCCATCACCAACAACCTTTATTTTTACCATCTTTTTCCCACTATCATTTTCAAAAGTGGCTGAGGAATTTCTAATTCCTTAGCTCTGGCTACCCCTTCTAGGGATTTACATCCGTGAGTATATGTATGATGTATGTATGTAAAACTAATAGCTAAAGAGAAACGGTTCAATATATTAATAATGAACTCTACGGTTTCGATTGTTTTATATGTTAGTGGTTTACTCGTATGCGTGTCATAGCCGTCGTATGTTATAGAGCTACAATTTTAATTGACAGATTTTTAAAATGAATCCGTGAAATATGTGATTTCCAAACGCAATCTGCATACAATACCATCGTATCTTGATAATTAAAATAAAACTATTGTATTGTGATAAATTGATATAGATGGTGCGGCTCGTGATTAAAATCCAAACTGCATACGACATTGAAATTGAAACAGATATTAAAATTACTGGTAGGAAATTCCTGTGATAGCTTTTATACATACATACATACATACATACATATACTCACGGCTATAAATCCCTTGAAGGGGTAGCCAGAGCTAGGGAATTAGAAATTCCTCAGCCACTTTTGGAAGTTGCGTGGGGAAAAGATGGTGAAATAAAGGTTGTTGGTGATGGGTCTCCAACCGCATCGCCCAAAAATCCCTTAAAAGTCCCAATACCGTTAGTCACCTCTTACGTACACCCACCGGAATAAATGGGGTAGTGCTATTCTAACCCGACACTACATAGCTTTTATGTTAAAACAATAACGTACTGTAAGATATTTGAGCTTTATTTTTTATAGTAGGTATGTGACATTTGTTTTCGGTAAAGAGAAAACCGTGTAGTGCCGGCTTTGAATGTCACTACCTCTTTCTACCGACGGGTATCGTATGGGACGACTAAGGGTATTTAAGCCCCATGGCTTTTAAAAGTGGTTTTTGGGTCGATGCGGTTGGAAACCCATCACCAACGATACTTTATTTCTACCATCTTCTCCCCTCAACGTCCAAATGTGGCTGAGGAATTTCTAGCTCTGAAGCTCTGTCTACCTCTTTTGAGATTTATGGCCGTAAGTACATGTAAGGATCTTGAAAAACAATAGACTATTTCTGTTTTTAGGTACTGATCTGGATTCATCAGTTTCAAATGTCAACTTGATTATCGACCAACTTTATAAAAATAGGAAGTGGAAGTGCTGGAATAAAAAATATATAATTACGCTATGCATAGAGTTGACTATTACAACATTATCTACGTAGACCAATACCAAGCGATCTTAGTAAAACAGTCGTTTAATCAGCAAAAATATAGAGTTTTTCTTTTTGAAAAATACTTTTAGAATATTGAATAAACTAACGCGATTATTATCATTATTTCTACATTACACATTTATATTCACTTCGAAAAAAAACTTCGAGTAATGAATTATTAAGTACCAATATCATTACAACAAATGAAATCGAGCCAACCCAAAAGAGAATCATACAAATAATTAAAAGTCAGGAAACAAAAGTAATCTCGAGCGAACAACGAACAATAGTGAAGAAGCGCAGGTTTCCGCGGGCGCAATTACAAGATGGCCGCGGGCGTTCATTACACGCGCGCCGCTCCACGTCATGCTTGGCGCCGCAGCCTACTACAGCCTGACCTGACCTTACCAGCCTAAACTAGCGATTCTACACTACAATTTATAAGGATTTGAAATGTGTGACTTCTGACAAATACGATGGAGCCAAAGTTTCTATCTTATTAAATTTAATCTAATAAAAGAAGTTTTAACAACATGGTTCAGTAAGCCTTTTAGTTACATTCAGTGATACAATCAACATAGAATTTCAGATATGTAAAAAACTATCGATTACATAAACGACGACAGTTAATATGAGTTAACCTTAAGTATAGAGCCGCAACTTACCTGAATAATGTAAACCAGCGGAAACGTCGGATGTCATTTTGAAAACGCAGCTTTAGCAATTGATTTTCTACGGTAAAAAAATATATTTTTGTGCCTTTTTAATCTCATAGTGGACTACAATCCAAGCAAAGCATGAAAATTAAAATCTTTAAATATCCAATAATTACAAAAAAAACCACTCTCAAAATAACCCTCCAAAAATCTATCATTATATAAATTTGCTCATATAATTAAATCGTATGTAACAGCAAACAATGAGATTACAGTAAATAGTTCACTTATTATTTGATCATGGAGTCAAGAGTGATATCAGGCAAGGCAAAAAAGTCCCCGATTATGCAGCCAAAACAGTCCGACTTATAGTGTTTTTTAGATAAGAAACATCAACAGCTTTGTCAAACAACTAGTAATGCTAAAAATGCTTTAATATTTTATTTAGCTCATAATAAAAATATATCTTATTCTAATCAAATTAAGAAGTCACGGTACATGATGATAAGTCCAGCGAGTAATAAAAACAGGTTTGTATTTCGATAATTGCCTGTTAACATATTTTCAACTGCTAACCAGCCACCGTTATTACATCATAAACACCAATCATACAATAATTGAAAAAGGAAAAAGCGGAACCCCGTCAAAAATTACCGACACTATATCAAGTGCTAAACGGGCACTTATCGACGCCGAAACGGCGAGAGGTTATTGACGATGAAAAATACACAATTTGGGGCTATAAATCAATGTCATCACGGATCGATCGACGATCATACGTGGTAGCAGGCATCAGTGTTTTATTACGTTATTTATACATAAACATATTGGAGAGAAATGCGTAATGACAGACAGAATAACCGCCCAAATTAATGATCCCGACGAACCACTTTCAGATACTCCATTCGAAATTTAAACTCGCTGCGAGCATTTCGAACGAAATATCCTGTGCGATCGCCAACACTCGGTGACATCTGAACAAATGAACAATTTATATGGACACGAGGTATGAATATGGGATGTATTTGTTTAGTAGAATGTTCACAAGGCGAAGTACAAGAAGTCGCTGCCCGCTGGCCCTATCGTTCTCTTATCCCATTTGTATTCAGCACGCATGTTCTAATACGGAGTGCGATGTATCGACGGTCAAGTAATTTATCTGCACCAAGAATCGAGCCTCGAACAACCTTGTGTTGCAATTGCCACGCTGTTTCCTGCTTCACAACACAAAATTGCTTCTGCAAACGGCAGAGAATGTAGATTGTTCTTCATTGCTTTGTTAGTTCACAAATGGATACGCGCCCTCTTATGTGTTTGCATTAACTTTGTTTTGATCAATACGCATTCATTGGAATAGCTGCACAATTGATCCTGCTTCGATGCAGCACTATGCAGTTCTCATTTGATTATCAATAAATTGGATATTCTATAGAATGGAAATTCATTGCACTAAATTGAGTCGCTGTTTCATAATCTCTTAGTGTGGATTAAGAACTTGCGTAAATATTGATATCTAGGATTCCATTCTAATGAATAAAAGATAAATAAAGGAAAGAAAAATTTCGACACCGGCGGGGTTCTAATGATTTTCAAATGTTTATTGTAACTGCAATTTCATTATCCTCCCTTACAAATTCAAATATACGTTAGATGCATAAGTAAAGTAACTCCCTATTACCGTTTTACGATGCTGACTTAATACATACATATACTCACGGCTATAAATCCCTTAACGGGGTAGCAAGACCTTTGGAATGAGAAATTCCTCAGCCACTTTTGGAAGTTGATTGGGGAAAAGATAGTAATATTAAATGAATTGGTGACGGGTCTTCAACCGCATCGCCCAAAAATCACTTAAAAAGCCCTTATACCCTTAGTCGCCTCTTACGATCACCCACGGGTAGAACTGGGTAGTGTTATTCTAAGCCGACACTACATAGCATATGCCTGCAGCAGCTGCCTTAATATGGATAAGAATATGTTTAAGGGACTTAAAGTACAAGGGACAGTTTCCGGCTATAATTAATAAACGCTATTAATCTTAAAACTTTTTCCTTATAATTATATAATTTAAGTTTATCTACAGAAAAATATTGAATTTTCTACAATCAAAATGAATGTTTAAAGACGTTTCTGTTTACAAATGCCATACCAATAATTTTATAGCACACGATTACTGTACAAACCAATTATCATCTTAGTAAACCCGTGCTGTCTCCAATATCATAAACTCAAACGAACAATATAACCAAGCTCCACAAAGTTCACATTGTCTAATAAATATTACAAAAGTGAACTAATTTAGTGCGACAATTAAATTCGCTTGCTAAAGATGAAATATGTTCGTAAAGCCCCACAATGCTGGAACATGTATCCAGTCTCAGTAAATGAATGGGCTGATTTGCAAGAACCCGCGTGAGTGATCATAATCGGACTTGTTGTTAATTACTCTGCGACTTAACTACAGTATAAAATAGCCATCCGTTATACTCTATGTGTCGTGAAAATTCCTAGTAATATTACATTTTATTAATACCCCTTACTCTTCATCTTGAAAGGTATTGATTGCGTTGGTGCGCTTTTCAATAATACAATGTATTTTATTTATTTAAGAAATCGATAGTACAGAGATAATTAATATAAAAATACTCTTTAGTGATGGGCAAAAAGCTTGTTATATTATGTATTTAATTAAAGAGTGTATATTCTATGGGATTGGTCCAATGTTTTGAGTGCAATCGGAAAATGATTAATTAATATTTGTTTATATTTATTTGTTAGTTATTGTGATAACACATACATACATATACTCACGGCTATAAATCCCCAGAAGGGGTAGCCAGAGCTAAGGAATTAGAAATCCCTCAGCCACTTTTGGAAATTGCGTGGGGAAAAGGTGGTAAAAAAAAGGTTGTTGGTGATGGGTTTGCAACCGCATCGCCCAAAAATCCCTTAAAATGCCCCAATGCCTTTAGTCGCCTCTTACGTACACCCATCGGAAGACATGGGGTAGTGCTATTCTAAGCCGACACTACACAGTTAGCCGACACTACACAGCTATATTGTGATAAAAAGTTTCTTAATATTAAAAATTTTTGCCGTGTAGTGCTGGCTTAGAATGTCACTACCCCTTTCTACCCACGGGTGTCGTAAGAGGCGACTTACGGTATGGGGCTTTTTAAAGTGGTTTTTGGGCGATGCGGTTGGAGACCCATCACCAACAGTACTTTTTTTCTCCCATATTGTCCCCTATCAACTTTCAAATGTGGCTGAGGAGTTTCTGCCTCTGAAGCCCTGGCTATCCCTTTTTGGGATTTATGGCCGTGAGTATATGTATGTATGTTAATATTTAAAAAAAAGTTATATATGACGCAAAATATCAAAAATGATGAAACAAAGCACACAGATACCATCTTATCTTTCCTATACTAGCATTTAGTCTAACCTGAACCTATAATCGAATCCGAACATATTTTTAACCTACTAATCATCCGATTAGAATATAATATCCTAATCGTTTGCCATAAAAGACAATCTCGTTTTATGTGGGTAGATCATCATTACATCGACAATATGTCCTTAAAAGTACATGAGGCTGCGACCATTTTTTGTCCAAAATCGATGTGAGTGTTTGAAACTAATAGGTACCGGCAGAGGTGACGCTATACCCAAGACCCAATTCCTTATAAGCAAATGTTAACTTCGCCCCCGCAAACCAGTTCGCAACTAATACAATAAGCAAGTAACACGAAAAAAACGATAATTGAACCTTTTTGGATGATCAAAGTTTTCATCTTGAGTTTAAGATGAAAATAAAAGAGATGGTTTGGTGTATTTAGATGACATCATTTGTTTTGGATCTTCTGTTTTCTTAATCAGCACTCTTAAAAGCTATGGCGACGTCAGTGTATGATATTATCTACCTTTGTAAGATTCAGCTGTATAATGTTGGCTTAGTGTAGCACTAAAACGTTTCGTTCCGCGAGTGAGGTAAGAGGCGACTAGGAGTTTAGATTTTGGAAGTAGATGGAGGGCCATCACCATTCATCCTTTGTTTACAATATTTTTTCCCATTAGCTTTCCAAACCGCGTTAAGGTATTTCTAATACTAAGCACTGGCTAGTTTTTTGAGATTCATTACTATGAGTATATTTATTTTATGTACGTCTGTAAGTTTCAATGTCATTATGTAGGGAAATCTTGGCAATATAGAGGTTTTTTCGGCTATTCCCTATTCTTACTCGATAGTCTTACCAGTAGAATTATTGGGAATTTTTGAAAATTATTCCCAGTTGTCTTACTAACCAATCAAAACTTTTTGGTACATCTTAATGTTCCAACTTTTATGTAGCCCAAATAAGATTAATAGACATAATTTAAATCTTTTTTTGTTCATGAAAACCTCATGTGGGGATTATTACTAATAGCGTCGGGGCGTATACCCGAGGTCGCGGGTTCGATTCCCGCCTGTGTCGAAATTTTTCTTTCCTTTATTTATTCTTTATTTAATAGACATACCATGTTTAGTGAAATTGAGTGCATGATTTAATATTTAATATTTTTCTTGGCTGATTCCCTGTCACATGATATTTAATAGCGGTACATTTGCCATAAACCAAATATTCCGCAATATATATGGGAATAGGTTTATTGTTGTAATACATTTTCCGCTAGAATGCAGTCCTCTAAAGAAATAATAACTGCATTTTTTGATATTTTTTTGGCATATTTCGCATTAAAAGTACCAGGGTAGCATAAATATAAAAGCCTTAAGTGGTATTGTACAAAAATATCTGTTGGAGATCCCACGAACAAATAACAACTTTAACATTCTATCATTACCAGCCAATAGACGTCCACGAGTGAACATAAGCTAAGATCTCCACTACGGCCCGTTCTGTGCTGCCCTTATCCATCGATATCCCGTGATTTTGACCAAGTCGTTGGTGCACCTTGTGAGAGACTTACCCAAACTGTGACAACTAAAAACGGAATTTCGCATTAAAGGGCGTTAATAAGTCAAAACAACTTGTAATTAATGCGCTCCTAGTACATCAATTGAAAGTTAAATTTACGCACATTTTTAGCTCCTTTTTTATAATTTCCAAAAACACCTTAATGTCATTTATCAAAATATATAAGTAAAAAAACGTGTCCAGAAATTATCATTTTTTACTGATCAATAAAGAAACTGAGTATAACGATAAACTGTAAATTTAAATATCAAAAACAATTGTAAATTTTATAATAAGGTCCTGTCTATGTCTAATAGTTACGAGGCCTATGTTTTAAAGCGATATGCTCAGTAAGACTATTGGGAAAAATATGACATAGACAATGTCTTACTTTTGGTAAGACTATTGGGAAAAAAATCCCATTAGTTCTACTGGTAAGACTATCTAGTAAGACTACTGGGAATAGCCGAGTTTTTTGGCATAGGTTTTAAGCCCCATTTCCTACAAATATTTTCGTAATTTTTTAATAGTAATCTCTGAAAACTTGCAAAAAAAAACAATCAATTAAAATCAAAACGGACGGAAATTTCTGGCGTCTTGTGGTATTTTGTTTCAATACTCAATCATCTTCACTATTCCGGCACTATTACAAATATCAGATGCCTAATTACTCTGTTTATTTTCGCCTATTTGAATATTTATTCATACGAAAACCACAGGCGGGCAATTCTCGCAAGTTTGATATCATTCCTATCATAGAAATTATATCAAGTGTTCAATGTCGTGTGCAAAATATCACAAAGTGAAATATATCTCTATTGATAGATTGAAACTGTATTCTTACACATGGTAGAATTTTTTCCTTAGACTTTAAATAATGAAGACCGAAATCAATGATCCAAGCGAATTAATTGAATGAAAGGTTAGTTTAACTTTTATCTTAGTTATGAAAAGGTCTTCATATCTGTCAATATTCACATATGTTTTGGTTTGTTTAAATTTCCCTTTAACTGGCACTAAGTCTGAATTCCCAAATGGCGCAGCCGGCAATAGGCTTTAGTTTTTGAAATTTTTATAATGCTGCGTTAACATTGATCCAAGTAGACATTATTTCCAACTTCTACGACTATGTGATCTCTGATCCATTTAATATAATTGGCCTCTTTTTTAAAACGTACCCTTTTTATGTTTTAAATTGATAAATGTTTAAACCAAACAATTTTGCCTATGGAATGCTTATCCAAAATATTGTAATTTTTGTTTTTTTTTTTTCAGTTGAGGCTAAGAACCTCACTATACTTTCTCAGTTTGATCTAGGTACGACACTTTTTAATTATTAATTATTTCGAAAATTACAATATTTTAGATAAGCATTCCATGGGCAAAGTTGTTTAGTTTGATGTCTTTTATCAATTTAAAATATAAAAAGGGTATGTTTTAAAAACGAGGTCTAGGCCAATTGTCTACATTTTACATTTTTATCTTTATTCAAACAAAATGGCACCGTTCGCACGACATCTTCAAATATCATCATATCGACTGATCGTGATCACTCAACTGGTTCTCAAAAGAAAAATATCGATCGGGTGAAGTGAGAATAGCGTAAATATCAATCGCAAAATATCACAAAAGTGATAAATATCATCAAGCAAACGATAGATTTATTGTTTTTAAACATATAGCAATATGCCAATATTTAAATTGATATACTATTTTAAGCAACTAACTACGATATTTCGTTTTTCATTTTGTTGTATTTTGACAAGTTTTTGTGTAAGCATAATCTCTAATACTAACTAAGGGAAACGTCCCAGCTTCACACGGGTAGCGGTATACATTTAATATACGCGTGACGATCCTTTTGAATGTCGTAGGTTATTTAATTAGAATGTTTTGTTCATGAAGACCTGTTGGATGCCCTCATCATCAAAGCTGACCTCAGTGTAGGACCGGTCGTTGTTGAAATCTTTAGGGAGGCATATGTCCAGCAGTCGATGTCTAATGGCTGAATGACGATGGTGTTTTTTTTTCCATTTGAAATACTGAACCGACCATGCAAATTATGTTATACAATCAGAAAGCCACAAGCCATAAGGGATGAACAGCACAGATTAAATAAATATTAAATCAATTTAAAATTTAACGCTACCCGTGCGAAGCACGAGCGCAATACAACCCCGATCCACTAGTTATAAATATTAATGGTTAATATGGTAATTAACATAATTATACTTAAATTTTATAAATTCAGAAAAAAAGAGAGTGTGCTCAAAAAGGCAGGCGTCCCAAGTATGGAGCATGTATGAAAAGATTGATGGATGTAAACGAAGCTAGAGAGGTTCGCCAGGATCGTACAAAGTCGCGATCAATAGTCTCTGTCTACCTTAATGGGAAATATTGGCGTGAGTATATGTATGTATGTATAAATTCATTAGAGTACAGTAGAGTATTAGCTAAGAACTTTTCGGTGATGCTCCTTAGAGAGAAGATTTGATCCATACAACCCATTCCTTTCCTAAATCCCGCTTGCACATCCCATATTTTCTCATCAGTTTCATTCATCACTCTTTCAATCAGTACCTTAGCATATAATTTACCAACAATGCTGAGTAAGCTGATGCCGCGGTAGTTTTTAGCCTCTTGGTGTGACCCTTTTCCTTTATATAGAGGCACAATCACCGCTTTGCACCAGTCTCGTGGAACTCCTAATTTTATTTATTTATTTATTTATTTATTTATGGAAAACAACAGCTTTTACAAAAAATAATAATATTAAATAAAATGTATACATTTCGAAGCCTTTAGTTTTCACCAATTTACTAACAAACCTTTTTTGTTTTGTAGAGTTAACTAATGTTTATATACTTAAATAAATGTAAATAGATATATGTACACATAATAATGAAAGTATATAATATATATATATATATATATATATGTAGAATAAAAAAAATATGAGATTAATAATAAAATTTATAGATAATTTAAATAATATTTCCTATATATATGAAATATATACATTTATAATAATATATAATGTTATCAGATCCTAACTACATTGAAAATAATGATTAGCTATGGTTTTTTTCAAATTGGAAGAGCTTATATTAAATAAATCGATTGCCAAATCTTTTTCCTTTACTATTTCATTGAAACTCCTAGCTGCCCTAAGTAAAAAACTGTTTCGTCGGTAATTGGTCCGCGCGGGTCCCACCGCCAGCGGAGTCTGGTGCCGGGGATGCGCCCCGCGGGGGACGCGCACGTTGATACCGGCGAGAAGCTCGGGACAGTCTACTTCTGCTCTAGCTATCTTAGCGAGGTAGTCAACATCTGCTATTTTTCGTCTATATTCTAAAGGGAGAAGGTGGTGCCTTTTGCAGCGATCAAAGTAATTAGAATCATGCACACCGGTTTTGTATTCGAGATACCGAAGGAAACGCTTTTGGATGGACTCGATTCGGGTTATATAATTTTGGTATTGTGGGTAATATTACAAGTCTCTCATTCTGATCACACCCATTCCAAACATCGTCTAACAGATTCCAAAACTCCTCCCTCTCGGATAGGGATTTAGACATATCCAGAGCATAAACGCAAATTATGCGCATCCGGACTAGTCCCAATTTCACCTAAATCCACAGTAGCCTTGGACTCACACATTCGTAATCTTTCATTCCTTCCTACCCTTAAGCTTCGTCTCATTTACGCATAGTAAATCCAGTTTTCTTTCATTCATAATCATTCATTCATCTATTTTTTCAAACATTCCTCCACATACATTCATCGTACTGAAGCGGATCTCTTTAGCTCACTTTTCGCCCCGTGAGAAACCATGGCGTGATGAGTGGCGAGCTACATCGCCGCCTCCGTGTTTATTAAAATTGGAACACATATTGGACCCACGAGAAGCAAGGGAAATAAACTGTCCACCTAGCCAGGGTAGGTTTATTTAGTACCCGGAGTGCACCAAGCTCCGGGACGGCGGCACGCTAGCGACCAGGCTCACCCCTGGCCACGCATCCCTCGGCGTGGCAGACCTTGGATTGGTGTAAGAGCGAAAATGGAAAAGCCCCAGTCCCTTAGTCGACATCTACGAGACACCCACGGGAAGAGATGGGGTAGTGCTATTCTAAGCCGACACTACACAGCTAAGGTAAAGTATGAAAGTAAACAAAAAAATATAAATTCAATAAAGTATTAAACACTTTTCTCTATGACCATAATTGTCCAGATTAATTACATAAAAAGCGTTGTATACGCAAAAGAACAGAAAATCCATATTAACTCATCAACTATTTAAAGCCGCGCATGTCGTAATAGCAGGCCAGCTATCAACGGACCTTCCTCGTAAACAGCGAATGACGTTCGAAATCGTCAATGGAAATGTCATTGTCTATTTTTACACACATTTCGATGCTTATTTTATCAGCGGTTATTATCTAAATAGGCAGTTTCGAATTGTGACGTCATATTATGAAAAGCTGGTGCGGGGGTAAACGCGTCACACGAGTGTATGATTGACATACAAATAAAGCTATGTTATTACCCTCGGCTTATTAACGAGATATCGATTTCAATTACTATCAAGTTTCATAATAGTCGTACTTATTATATTGAAATCAGGGTTTTGGTGTCTGGTTTCAGAATAAAATGGGTGTTATATCCCCGATCCAAAACAATGGGAAATGTTCAATGTAAGAAATAAACAATAAATCTGTTTTTTGAAGAATAGATTCATTATTCAATTTTATTTCGTATGGGTGGAGATTATGGAAAATAAGATGCAATATAAAACACAGCAAAGTTTCAAGTAGACTATAAATAAATATTAATAGCAAATTAAATGCATTTGGTAATTAATTAGGTTAAGTAGTATATTATACCCACATTAAATTGTGTATTAATAGGGCTTCGAGTGAAATTCAGCGTATTATGTGGGTAGACTCTGTTATAGTTATGCTGTGCTGAGTCAAGGTGGTTTATAAGATGATTAAAAGTTTAAAATTATTTATATTTACAAATATATTTGTTTTTTGTAAATTACTACATAAAAATAACTTCTTTTTTCTTAATGCATAGTTTTGGAAATACATAAATATACATTGCTGTGTAGTGTCGGCTTAGAATAGCACTACCCCATTTCTTCCGGTGGGTGTACGTAAGAGGCGACTAAGGGTATTGGGGCTTTTAAGGGATTTTTAGGCGATGCGGTTGGAGACCCATCACCAACAACCTTTATTTCACCTTCTTTTCCCCACGCAACTTCCGAAGGTGGCCTAGGAATGTCTCATTCCCTAGCTCTGGCTACCCCTTCAAGGGATTTATAGCCGTGAGTATATGTATGTCATGTAAGTACAAGTACAATTAATATTATTTTAAATGTATATCTGTGTTTAATGTGCTGTATTCTATAGTTGATCTTCTTCTTGAAAATGTTTTCTTTCTTTCTTTCTTTTCATAGTACTCGTTCTAACCGACAGAATAACGATATAATGACGCTCGTGCCAGTCCTTTTGGTGTTCAGAGTACCAACGTTCTGCTGAGTTAGTCCATCCAAATGAAAGGAAGCCTGTCGCCACTTTTTACAGTATCTATTGACAACCAAGTGCGCATTTAAAAGGTTTTATAATCTAATTTATTACAATCTCCTGTCATTGTATTAGTAACCACACTCCTCCGATACAGCTTGACCGAATTTTATAGGTTTATAAAATTTTATACGTTCATTCAGTATGTGTGAAAATCGGCGACTATCTATTTTCCATACCCCTAAGTGGTAAGGGTATAATTGCACCCCTTACTTATTATATGTGACATTATTTTTATACAAACCAGCGATAGCCTTGTCTTCTGTTATGTTTATTGTTACAAATATCACAATCTAGATCTTTAAAGGAATGGCGCACATATTACAATTCTTTACATAAAACAAATTGGTAGGAGTTATATTCTTACCAATAAAAATGCCAGAGTTTCTGAATTATAAGTTCTTCAGAATTTTTTGGAAGTTAAGTAATGAAACGAAAAATCAACCTACAGACGCCCACAGCTGCTCATAGGCCCACCTCAAATATTTCCTCAACGACCGGCCCTGTGTTTCGCTCATCCATCGGCTTGAATTCATAGGTTAATAGGTATCGCCCCTTCTCAGCCACTACAAAGAATTTCAGATTTATCTCCACTATGGACACTTATACCACGCAGATGATCCAAAATTCGAAATCCACTTGACATATGATATATCAATGAAAAGCCTACAGCTTTAATTGCAATAGTGAAGTTTGGGCAGTGGGCGCCGGAAATGCGTGGGCCCTATTTCCCAACATTTCACTAGACAAATAAGGTTACACTACTGATAACAATGGAAAATATTTCGTGAACCGAAATTACTTTTCATAACAACCCACTTACTTTGAATTCAATATCGGCTACAGTATGTATTTAACTTTATTTACATTTTTCATGCTACGGAGACGGGAATAAAACGTTTTCAATGCAACAGCTAAAATTTAATTAGTCGTAATTAAACAAGAAATTCAATTTCATAAACGAATTAATTCAAGTTTATTCTATTCTATCCTACAAACCGAGTATATATCAAACCTGCCAAGTGCGGATCAGGCTCACGCTAGAAGGCATAGATGATAGTACGGAATACTATCATCTATTATTATAAAAATACGTTTTTGTATGGAAGCCCCCCTTTGATACTTACTTCACTGTCATTTAAATATTTGCATTGAAAAGTGAGATACAAGTAAATACTCTGTGAAAATTTAAAGCGTCTACTTATTACCGTTTCTAATATTGAGCATAAAATACGTGGTAACTCAGTGGGTAGAACACCGCTTATAGTGCAGACGACTAGTGTTCTAATGCCGGGTCGGGACCTACACCAATTTGTCTTTTCTAAGGAAAAGGGAATCAGTTTTATCTACCTTTGCACGAGTATGTAACATTTTCATTTGTTACTTCTTACATAACTGAAACTCCGAAACACAATAATTATCTTCTTCTGTAATTTTGCAAATAACACATCTCGTATCATGAGGTCATTGTCCTATCAAATTTGACATTTATGGATGGAAAAACCTCATCATGTGGTTGCCATGGCGACGATCGTGACCTTTCCTTATGTTGAACGAAGATCCTAGTGAGGGCGGGCGGAGGCGGCGGCAGTAGCTGCCACCCCCGACCGAATTTCGTATTATGAATAGAAAAGTGCGTCTCGAGGTAAATTTTGATTGAACAATATTACACCACGAGTACTCGGAAATGTTTCAATTCAATACACAAAGCAATGTTTCATTGAACTATGAATAAAATAATTTGCATGAGTGAATTATTCTTCTGAAAGTGAGGAATTTGAATTAACGATGGTGACGTGAAACCGCAGTTATCTAGCT
>OY755180.1:8827738-8868376 GCA_963576735.1 Bedellia somnulentella
CGGGGCCGAGCTCGCTGCACTACGGGGGCCCGGCGCCGCCGCTCGCGCAGCCGCAACCCTATGCGCAACAGAACAACTCCGTGGACGATCTGTTCGCGTTGTACTTCACACCTACCTCACAACACGGTGAGGATTGCTCGCATATTGAAAACGACTATCATATGTTCTCTACTACTATGCATAGATTCATTTCAGTTGGAAAACGCCGATAATTTGCTCATCATCATCATCATTCGGCCATTAGATGCCCTTCGATGGATATTAGCCTCCCATAATGATCTTTACAACAATTCGTTCCTTATACATCAATTAAAATGATGGGCACTCAAAATGGCGGGAAAACGGCAATCATATAATAACAAAGTAACAAGAGTTGCATTCATTGAATGGAGTAGATAATTTTGTTTTTACCATTTGTGAACAACAAGCATCGACAATGTTTTTGGTATTGTAGCAATCTAGAAAAGAAACTTCACCATTTATAAAAGTATATCGACATGTTCACCTAAATTCGTACAGTAACCAGTTTAGGGAAACTTACTCATTTTATTTTGTATTCTACCATATTTTCAACCGGTATAAAAGAACCTCAGATACTCGTATGTGTTAGAAAAGTTACGCGTTCAGGGACGAGCCTAAGTTTCTGTTCGTCATCATCATCATCATTCAGCCAATAGACGTCAACTGCTGGACATAGGCCTCCCCTAAAGTTTTCCACAACGACTGATCCTGCGCTGCTGTCATCCAAAAGCTCACCGTGATTTTCACCAAACATCGGTCCACCTTGTGCGAGGCCTGGCCTACCAACACTGCGTCGTCCGGTGCGTGGCCGCCGCTCCAAAAACTTTGCCACTTGAGTTTCGCCATTTTTCGGGCTATGTTTCTGCTCATGTTGGAGAGTTTTTCAATTTTAGCTATGGCATTACCAATTAGTTGATAAATACTCCTTACAATAGAAAATAATTTAGTAATCGTCTGTCAGATAAAAAAAATGTATTATTCTTGTGCACAGTTTAGTAAATAAAAAAATATTATTTAGTCAATGGTGCGCCGACACAGATAAACATTTTGTTTGATAGTTATTACTTAACGGATAAAATACGCTGAGTAGTGCAACGCAATATATTGTGACGGCATTTTCATGAAACGGCAATACTACATCTCTACATTAATTAAACAACAACACTTTGAAACGAAACGTATGGAATTACTACGACACGATCGAACATAGATTTACAGCTAGATTTTCAAAAATGGGGATTCCTTATCAGAACTTCGAGAATAATAAGAGAGCTTTTGAATGTTGAGAGATAAAAATATAGTGAAAAGATTGTAAGTGAAGAGAGCTAACCATCTATTCTAGGTAGTGGTAGAAGGCAAAGGGCCATACCAGCTTCGCATCGATAGTGTTATTTTTCAAAATCACTGCCTACACCTAAAAAAATGAACGAGATGATATATAAGCCTAGGTTACTTAGAAGGTAGTAGGAATCCATCCATTGATGAACGCATTTTTAGATCGGTTGGGAGGATTCTGAGCTTATTTATTTCAGAAAAACAAACACACGAACAACTATTTCCTACATTAAAATACTTTCTTTCGGTTTTCTAAATAGTGCAACAAGATTGCATTATAAGTGTTAGCACCAACATAAGATTGTTGAACTATCCATAACGGACCACTTATCACACTAAAACATAAATGTTCCATTCTACCACCATTGCTGTGTAGTGTCGGCTTAGAATAGCACTACCCCATTTCTACCCGTGGTGATCGTGAGAGGCGACTAAGGGTATAGGGGCTTTTCAAGTGATTTTTGGGCGATGTGGTTGGAAACCCGTCACCAAAAACATTTATTATTACCATCTTTTCCCCAATCAAGAATAGAATAGAAGAATAGAATAACTCTTTATTGCACATCAAACACAAATTTACAAAAGTAATAATATGATCAAACAGTTTACAGTGAGGTACAATTGGCGGTCTTATCGCTAAAAACGATCTCTTCGAGACAACCTTTGGAAGGTGAGATCGATAAATTAATTATTTAATCAACTTCCAAAAGTGGCTGACGAATTTCTCATTCCAAAGCTCTGGCTACCCCGTTAAGGGATTTATAGCCGTGAGTACATGTATGTATGTATGTCTCCCACCACAAAGGTGTTACCACTATCCTCGTGCCCTGTACCCTTTTATAACTCTAACGCTCCGTCGTTTCATATTGCTCTCCTCACCACACTTATCACTCTTAGTAAATTGCAACCTTTTCTTCATCACCTTCATATTATAACATTCTATCATTTCATAATTTATATTTAGAAACATTCCTTTTGTTTTTCTTTGTACCCCTTGTATTATCTTCTAAAAACAAAACTAGCAACTCCCGTAATCGTAACCTAAAATGTATATCAATTCCTATCTCTAATTTCACATTTTAACGCTTTTTCATGACCTCATCAAAAAGGCTTGATTCTGTTCTGAATACCTGTACTATTTCTTCTACTGACTCCGTACACTAATGAACATCATCCCAACACGCCCAAGAAACGCCAGACCTTTAGTCATTTCATACGAAACCAACGACAAAACATAGGACAGTGATTTTCTACACTGAAACTATTTTTTTTCTCTTATTTTCTAAAATTGTTGGAAGTTATTATAATTCTGAAACTCCGGCAATCCTTTTTCAGCTATGTAGCCTTGATGAAAATGCCAGCAAAAGTTGAAATTCTGGTTAGTAATAATTTTTTGTAGTCAGCGTGACTCTAGATAAGTTGGCTGTTGATTAGCATCCATGGCTCATTGTTATCTATACCGGACGGAGCCAATCAGCTTCTACTGCGAATACCAACACTGCAATCGTGAAATATTTGACAACCGGTACATTCATCTGTTTTGTCTAATAATTAAAAGCAAATCGTTCGTCTATGTCATATGTCAGCAGATGACGACCACGGGGCATATATAAGATAAAATACAGAATATGTTAAAGAGGCAAAGACTGATAAATAAAATATAGGAAAAACATGAGAGTTGCCTAAAAGATTGTTGATCGGTGTATACTCCAATGGGAACTTAAGGCGTGGGTATATATATGTGTGATTTCTAAGAAAAAGATACATACATACATATACTCACGGCTATAAATCCCTAAAAGGGGTAGCCAGACCTAAGGAATCAGAAATTCCTCAGCCACTTTTGGAAGTTGCGTGGGGAAAAGATGGTAAAATAAAGGTTGTTGGTGATGGGTCTCCAACCGCATCCCCCAAAAATCCCTTGAAAGCCCCAATACCGTTAGTCACCTCTTACGTACACCCACCGGAAGGAATGAGGTAGTGCTAGTAGTATTCTAAGCCGACACTACACAGCAGAAAAAGATATGCTTGATATAAAGGCACTTCGTGATATTATTTTTTAAACATTGAACTGAGTATAAAATAGTTCTTCCTGCCTAAGCATAAAGCATACCAGTATGTATAGCTTGGCTAGTTCAGCAACTCTAAAAGGCATGTGGTTGAATCGGTGTAAAGCTAGCATTACATTAAATTGATTAATAAATTCGGTTGATATAAATATCGTGAAATATATAAAGGTGCACAATATCGTCTTAAAATAGCGCATAACGCTACTCTTATAGGGCTTATACTGCTTGACTTAAACCTACGCTGAAGAATCCCACATCGACCGGTTTCATGTTGACCTTCTCCATCGGCTTACTGCGACTTTCAGCATGTCATCGAGGCGTACCCACACTGAGTCTTCGGGTACGTGGCAGCCGTAATACGTTCGGCGTACAAAGCCTATTGCCGTTTAAGTTTCGCAACTCATTGGGCTATGTCAAATACCCGGTCCTTTTGCGGATCTTTTGGTTGCGATTCGATTGGGTATTGAAAACAACAAACTAAACAACTTTGCCCATGGAATGTCTATCTAAAATATTGTAATTTTCAAAAAATTATAATAATTAAAAATTGTTGTACCTAGTTCAAACTGAGAATGTATAGAATGAGAATCTTTGCTTCAGTGAAAATAAGAAATAAAAAAAAACATTTGATCTATGCTTTTCGCTCTGTAAACAAAAATATAACTTCTTTCGGTATTTTCCAGTTGTATTGATCGTCGTTGAAAAATAATATCATGAAAATAAACCGGTAAGCGAGCGATTGAACTGGAAAATACCGAAAGAGGTTATGTTTTTGTTTACACCATAGATCAAATGTTTTTTTTTATTTCTTATTTTCACTGAAGCAAAGAATCTAGTTCTATACATTCTCAGTTTGAACTAGGTACGACAATTTTTAATTATCATTTTTTTTTTTAATTACAATATTTTAGATAGGCATTCCATGGGCAAAGTTTTTAAGTATGATGTTCTTTATCGATTTATAATATAAAAAGGGTATGTTATAAAAGCAAGGTCTAGGCCAATTGACATATCCCTTTTCATTCCTCTATGGATTAGTCAAAGTATCTGTAGTCAATTAGTCAATATGGCACCTCTAGAAAGATTCAAGCGAAGCTCATTTTTCCATCTGATCAATAGCTTTTTTCTATGGACCATAAACACTTCTGAAAGACTCACACCAGACGAAAGGTGGCCAGCCTTTTGAGAATGAGTCTTCTAAAAAACTGTTTTCTAGGGTTATCACGAATCGTCTGTCTCCTAGATGTGACGACTTTTAGCCGCACTAACAAGTCAGAAGCAAGCAACAAAAGAAAACCTATCTTCAATGATGAAATATAAGATTATCTTTCCCCTAGCAGGCTACCAAAAGTGGAAGAACTATTTTTGATACCGAAGCACTTGCTAACCCTTGTTAAGCTTATAGCGAAAAAGATAGTAAAACTATATTTTTATAAGTATAAAAGGCTTTCACAATTTATTTCTATTTTCCAAGCTAGTGGCTGCCGGGTCCATGATTCGGTCCCCACTTAATCCTTGATAGCCATAATGTCAAGAGTCATGAATTCAATTAAAAAATATAATTTGATTTATGATACCACAAAAACAAATAATTTAGACATAGAAGGCTCAAGAACAAAAATATATGCGACGTTGATTAATATCGAAAAATATGTAGGTGTAACAGTTTCACCCCAACCACTAACATTATGTTAAAGGTCATATTTCAAATGCGGTACCAACAATAAGGAAGATAACATTTCCTCATTCGCCCTTCAACTATGACATTCCAATTTCTTAGGGAAACTTCCTGTGGGCGGAATTTTGAAGGAATACAGATTTTTTGTAATATTTGCTTTTTAATTGGATACAATGGTTTTGATTATGGCTCAATTAATAGAAATGACTGCTTTTACTTGTACTCAAATGTAAAATTTCAAAAATAGCTAGTGTTTTGAGGATTACCAATAAACAATATTCGTATGATCAAAATCGTTACATTATTTTATTGACAGACAAAACACAGCCTGCACGGCTGGACCTAGAGAGATAAAAATTTACAGAAACTTAGCATTTTTGCTAGATAAACATCAAAGACGTCTCTTAAATAGCGACGGGGACGGGAAAAACGCGAAATTAAGAATTATATGAAGCTTCTACTATTTCGATTCTATCATGCTGAAATTATGTATAAAGGCTGCTCAACAGGTATAGAGGTAAATTACAAAAGGGTTACTAGAAATTCTCTGGGGTTCTTTAGGAAACAGTATCCTGTGGTTAGTAGTTATCCTGTGGTTGTTAAGATGACTGACTATTTCCTAAATTTTTTGGATCCTTTTTGTTCAATGCGATTGGAAACTTATTACCGATGATCGTTTATCAGACCATCTTTGCCCCTTTCAGCTTCCAAAATTGCCGAAGAAACTTTAAGTTATTCAAATGCTCTGGCCAACCCCATATTAAGTTTAATCGTGAACAAAGACATATCTGTAACTTTGTGAAAGCATAATTTGACAGCAATAATAATTGTGACTCTTTATGACATTGCTGATCATATTAATTCATATCGAAGGGCATTCATATATGCAAGAAAGTGTTTACGCCGACCGACGGTAAAAAACAGTAAAATGCTCATTTAATATATTTTGAAAATATGTCCTACAATCACATAAGTATGTCCAACGAGAGGTTGTTATTTACTTACCTACTCTATTTTTGATATTCTGAGGTCATAACAATATTAAAATAGTGAATCACTATGGACTTCAATGAGGATCATCATACTATGTAGAAAATATGACCTCCTCCAATTAATCCTGCAGGGAAAAATACAAGGTCGCAGAAGACCGGGCCGTAGGAAAACCCACTGGCTTCAAAATCTGTCCGAATGGGTCAACTACACTTCCATCGAATTGTTCCGCGCCGCAACATCACGGGCCAAAATGGCCATAATGATAGCCGACCTCCGATAGGAGATGGCACCCAAAGAAGAAGAATACTATGTCAGTCGCTATTTAATATGCGTCCACCACCGTGGAAAATGCTACTGTGCTCGATAGCGTTACAAGATTGTTTCTTTTTACTGGAATGGTTCGAGATGCTACTAAGAGGTATAATGTTTCTTATAATAGGATATTAAACTGTATGAAAATATTTTTGGGCGGTAGCTAACAAAGTCTTATATTAGGCGTGGCTAAAGAATAAACTTTCAAAAATGGGCGGAGTTCGCAAAAACTAACGTTGAATAGGGCTTTGTTTTCTTCGTGTGGGTAGGCTGTAGCTGTGGGTGCTAGTCTGGAGGTCGTCTTACAGTTAGAAACTCTTCACTTTTAAGCTGATCAGAAATAAAAAAGATTATTAAGTATATAGTATCAATTTAACAAATAAAGTCTATTTCATAGTTTCTCTGCTAGCGTTTATTGTAGGTAATTTTAAGTTTGTTAATCGTTCAAATAAAAACATGGTTTAAAATACGAAACAAAAGAGAACACATTAAACAGGAAAAAAAGCAGTAAGATTGGACTAAAATTATTAACTGTTCATATACTAGAATGGAATTTTAAATAGCAATCATACATACATTTACTCAGGGCTATAAATCTCTTCACGGCTATAAATCCCTATGCTGTAGCCAGAGCTAAAGAATGCATACAAATTCCACTTTAGGAAGTAGAGTGGGGAAAGGATGGCAAAATAAAGATTGTTAATGATGGCCCTCCAACCGCATCGCCCAAAAATCCATTTAAAAGCCCCAATAGCCTTATTCACCCCTTACGCACACCTACAAGAAGAAATCGGGTTGTGCTATTCAAAGCCAACACTACACAGTTCTAAATAGCAATATACTACACGTACCAACTCTCACGGATTTAAATCCCTGGAACTAGCGGTTTAGATCCCTGTCGCGGTTTCGCGGATATTAAAGACACTCTTTCAATTCTATTAATGTGTCTAAGATTTGTTATAATATTATTGACGCTATGATATGTAGTGAAATGTAGCCGAATATAACAATTATAAATGCAAAACTTACTTATAGTTAAAAATCACACACATATGGAAATACCTCAAAGTACGGGTGGTTAGTACATGATATTAATCCATATCCAGTATAATACCAAAGTATTGTAACTACTGTAAGAGATGAAGTCGCTATTAAGCTTCCGTATTCATCAAAACGTAACTTCTAAACTATTTGATTGTGAAATAAAGATATGCTAAATCGCATTTTTAGTTCTATACTATTATAAACTAAAATGCAAAAAACTATTTATAATAAACAGGCACTTTTGAGCTTGCGTTGGTCTTTCTTTGTAAATTTTATCGCAAAAGGTATTCAAAATAGTTTATTTTTCCTACACATTTAACCAGGTGAGTGTCGAACTCACAGCTATAACAGCTATCTACTCTTTTTCATGGAAGTAATGAAGTGAAAACAAAACGAAAATAATTTACGCAACTAGGCCCGTGGTAACTGAATCCATTCAACACACGCATTTCATCAAATCTCCCAAAAATGGCTGCACAATCAAAAAACAAATGAACGACAAATGCTTCTGTTCACATAGAGATGCGATAAAGATGCGGATCACATAAAGGTGGTGTCATCCTACGCCTCAGTGCACACCAAAGTTCTCGGCTCCGATCTCACGTGGACTATTACTGGATATTCTCAAGTCTCTGCTGATGACCGATAGCGACGCGGTGTATATGCACAATCCTCAGTCTTTGAGCAGCCGCGGTGCCAGGGGCCATGCACGTGCCTTTGTAAAAGCTTCGCGCCGCCCCACGTGATCATACACAAATTGACAATCAAACTACCAGAGACAACGAAACTATGCGCTACTATACATATCAGACTTTTATTCCCATAAGAGTCACAGTTATAATTCGACTAAAATAATTCAAAGACTTAATCAAAGATGGTTTTCCAATCATGTTTTCTGGGAAATCTTTCCAAAAGAAATAACTGGGCGTCGAGGCAAATCAACTTGATCGGCAAGGTGGACGCACCTGTGCCCAATGATGCAGATAGAACAATTGCTATCATTAACAAGCATCGCAGAGAGCCGAGCCCATTCGCTACATATTCAAGAGGTTCCAACGACAATGCGACTTTATTTAAAGTCAATAAATTATCGCTAATGCCCAATTTGCGTCGAACGGTGAACAATGGTTGTTCCCGCAATTACTTAAACGCGTGTAGCTACATACGATACGATCTTTCGTCTGCTGGTTTTCTTTGTTTCCTTCGCAACAATTACAGTTCTCATCGATTACTACTTATTCCTCCAATTTGCTTTAACGACAGTTGCCTATAAGAAATCCATTTTGTTTTGATAATTTCTTGTGTACATGTGAAGAAAACAAACCCAATTCTTTGTGTTATCTATCGTTTTCTTACCGAATTCCAACTTAGTCCACAAGTGACGTTAAACATGACTAACGGTACTCATTAAAATGGGTAATTAAGTATTCCTAGTAAGCCCGCTGAACCCAAAATTGTTACCCTTATTTGAGGATATGGTAGGTCATAGGTTTACTGTGTTGAATTGACTTAAAATAGCACTAATCCATTTCTACTCGCGGGTAAAGTAGGAGACGACATAGTGTTTTAGAGCTTTTATTGTAATTGTTAGGTGATCGTCAAATGTTACTTCCTCAATTTTAACCCTTCGGCTTCCAAAGGCGGCTGAAGTATTTTTAATTCTGAAATTATAGCTACCCCATTTTTAAGTTTATAGCCGTGAGTACATGTAAGTAAAAAAAATATTTTTTCATTATTTTAACGTTCAAATGTTTAAGTTATCATATATTATATAATAATTATATAATAATTTCAAATTCCTTAGCTCTGGCTACCCCTTCTAGGGATTTATGGCTGTGAGTATATGTATATTATAATAGAAATAGAAAGAGTTGCAGTTTACAGTTTGGATATTTTGTTTAGCTTTAGACTTAGCCTGCCTATCTTTAAACCCCATGCAAGCGTAGCCAGAACTCCAGAATTGAAAATCCCTGAGAAACTTTGATAGTTGTGGAGAGAAGAGATTGTAAAATAAAAGGTGTTAGGTGATGGGTCTCCCGCAACATATCGCCAAACAACCATTTAAACGTCCCAATACCCTGACAAAATAATACAGGAAATATCTTATATTCTCTTTCTACTATTACTACTACTACTCTTATAGTCATAAGTTTAAATTTCCTGGGCTGGTCAAAAGCTTAAATTTAAATATATAATGGCTATCGATCGCAAGTTTCTAAAAAAAAACAATTCCTTCTTTTCTCACATACATAAATCGAAGATAATCGGCGAGTGCAGTTAAAGTTACTCACTTATGATAGTGCACATTAAAGGACCCAACCGCATCCAAAATAAGCTAAAAACAAGTAATGTGTAAAATTTTAATACAAGTGTATTTGACTAAATGACGGATGAAGCGAATGTCCTCACTACGTGGCCACGATTATCTCAGGACATTCCGGAGAGCGCGGGAATGCCTATGTTTCTACGTTTCTACTCTCTACGTGATGTGCTGACTACCTTCACACTCCACGATACCAATTTTATGACTTTGTTGCATTCACAAAAACGATTCTTAAAGCTTTTATACTTCATGTTTGGTTTTGTCATAGTATTCTTCGCTTTCTTTGAGAGTGAGTATGATGAAATTAATTTATTTTCTCTCATTTAATTTAATGATCTAGTTTTTGTTGTCTTATAGTTTCGGTAAATAATACACTAATTTTCCAAGGCGTCAAAGCTACACAAATCAACATAAGAGCTCTGATAAATAAAGAATTAATAAAGGAAAGAAAAATTTCGACACAGGCGGGATTCGAACCCGCGACCTCGGGTATACGCCCCCGTCGCTCTTGCCAATTGAGCTACCGTGTCAATGGCTGCCAGCGCGAAATTCTTCTATCCTTTATTTCTTTTACACGTTTTAGTAGTGTTTGCGTTTCCTACCTCCGAATTTATTATTTTTTTACTAATTCGGAAGGCCACTTGTCTATCTTTTTAGATAGAATGCAAATATTGAGAACGCTCGCGAACCGAGGTCGCGGGTTCGAATCCCTCCTGTGTCGAAATTTTTCTTTCCTTTATTAATTCTTTATTTATTAGTAATAATCCCCACCTGAGGTTTTCATGAACAAAAAGATTTAAATTATAAGAGCTCTGAGTTTAATAACTAATAGGTTTAGTGGATAATGCATTTAAAAAGAAATCAAAATTTGCCTTTTTTACTTTTTTGTATTGTGGGATTTGTATGGCAATCGTTATTATAAGATATGATACACCTAAGATTTATAGTATTCCAAAAAGTAAATTATTTTTTTACTTTTATTATAAATACTATAACTGTGTTATGTACCTTTAAACAGTTATAAAATTCATATAAAACTTGGCAAAATGCTCATGCATTTGTTTAGAATCGTATATTGATAATAAACTAAAGAAAATAGAGCATTGTTGTAACAAAGTTACGTATTGAAACCTTGTTAGTTCTGATAATAGTCGTCCATTCATTCTTGATATATATTAATAAGTGATGAAAGCTGAAAGTGTACAATGTAGAACCGCGGTGCTGGCTGCTGGCCAAGACACGGCAACTCTTTACTTTTGTGCAATCGTCCTATTTTTCCAAACTAACTATTTGCACGCGACACTTGTCTACTGTGAGATAAAGCATGAACTTTTAATAAACTTCTTATGAGAATAAAGTTACTGGAGAAAGTAATTTGCTTTATTATTGTACTTTAAGATTTTTGGTGACGACTTATGGTTTAGGTTTAAAGTTATTTAGCCACAGGATAGGCCACCACGCTGGCCTGGTGTTAGTTATACATATTCAATAAACTTTTCAAATTACTTTATTTTTACTATCTTCTACCCATTTAACTTTCAAAAATGGCTGAACTTTTTTTGATTGCGTGGTTCTAGCTACCCATTTTTGGTATTCATGTATATATGAATGTTTATCAAATCGAATACGTATAAATGTCTTGACTACATTCATAGACATAAACTCTTGTTGGCCAAGAGATCACCATTTTTTACTATCCTGGCAATCCTCTCAAACCACATATACAATCATCATCTTTTCATACATGCATTTTAATTCTTTGCACTTCGGAGGTATACCTTTTTACACAGTGTTTGATCACTTGCCTACTGACGCCACTTTCTCACAACGCAAATTGCATCCGAGAAGATGGAGCCATCATCGGTTCAGCGATTATTGATTCTCTGTACACAATTTCATATCACATTTCTGCGGAATAAAAGTATCTTGTCTCTTTGTTTATCTATTGGATATTACCTCATTATTTACCTGCGTTATTAAACAGTAGAAATATTTCATTAATATGTAAAATAATTGTTATTTACCTAGCCATATATAAATAACAGTTGATACCTAATAAAACAGATTAATTTAAAGTTTTATTTTATACTTGATCTGCATATAATATGTCCGTATATATTATTTAACCTACAGTGTTTCAAAATAATATTTCAATTCCCTGTGCTGTAGTGTTAAAACGTTTACGCCACATATCTTGGCAAAGGTATACTTCTGCACATCATGGGACATAGTCACCTCAACTTAGCCTCACGATGTTTTCCCTCACTGTTAACAATTATGATACATCAACTACACGTATGATTTTTTGGAAATGACAAGTTGGTATAAATAAGCCCGACCCGGGATTTCAACCCTCTTAGTCTGCACGATAAGCGGTGATCTACCCAATGAGCTATCACGGTTGTCTTGTCGAACACCATTTTATATTTGTACCATATTTCTACATGTTTTGGACGACATCGAACAGGTAAATAATTTCTCAGACAGACTAGTTTTTGGTCCATCAGTTCAGACTGAGGACAATTAAGAATAATCAACTCGATACATACAACTAACAATCGCCACTTTGTACGATCTTAGCAAATCTTTCGAGCTTCATTCACAATCACCAACATTTTTCTACATGCCATTTTGTTTTTCCTACTACGGACGTTCACGTTTGTGCATGCATGTGCCTGCATTTTTAAAACTATTCTCAATTTGACTTAAAATCTGTCCTACATGGTCCCTACAACTATCACAAACATTTTAAAGATATAAAAAGCAATTCCGTTGTCTTTATTAGCTTCAAATGACATGTGTTAGTGTCGGTAAAGAAGGAATGTACTAATCAACGCAATAGGAAAGAGCGGATACGATAATTGGTGAAGAGCAAGTTCGTGACCGTAGCGTCTTGTTGCCTGCAACGTCACGGGATACTCAATTATCATCAAATTAGCTGACCTCCAAGATTTTAAATTTAAACATACATCCTTATACTCACGGCTATAAATCCCTAGCAGGGGTAGCCAGAGCTAAGGAATTAAAAATTCCTCGGCCACTTTTGGAAGTTGCGTGGGGAAAAGATATATGTTACACAAAAATTCAAAAAGACGCTTGGAAAACTTGAATACTATGTTTTTTTACTGTACACGTCATAGTATATTGATTATATTAATTTTTGAAATTAAATAGTAAACTATTATAAGAATAGTTATATATTTTTTTATTGAAAGTTTTTAAACATATTGCGTATCCAAAATAGCGTGTGATTCTGGAAAAAATGCGTATTTCGTAAAAAATGGAAACCATAACACTAGAACTTACATATTGTCTTAACGTTACGTTACGTCACCTTGATTGTCATTTATATGTGCATTACTTAATATATTGTTGAGATTGTATCCCCTACATTAACTATATTTAAAAAAATAACAAAAATTATATTTCTATGTATTACTAGAGTCGTTTTTTTCTAAATGAAGTTATCCCATATACAACTATAAAAGGCACTGACCTAGAATCTCCGGGCAACTAACCTTGTCTAATCTATAGTTAAAGTGATGATCTCTGAGTATGACGACTCGTGTCATCATTCACTAATTCTCATTAAGCAGACGCTCGTAAATACTTGCTTGGACATCCAACTTCGATATGTTTTAAAATCATTCACTCAGTAATTTATCTTTGGTTACGTCTAATGACATGTACATAAACTTGAGGCAATATGCTTTTACTGCATGTATATATCCAGAGGTCTTGAATTCGATCCTGGCATTTTCATTTCGCTAATTCAATCTGTAAGTATTAAACTTTGATTGGTATTAACCTACCAATCAAAGTATAAAACTTACAGAACTTACTGGCTGAAGTTACAGATTTATCGGAAAATCAAGTAAGATAAATATCCTAATATAATATACTATAAACTTATTTAGAATAGCACTACCCCATTTCTTTCGGTAGGTGTACGTAAGAGGCGACTAACGGTATGGGGCTATTAAGGGATTTTTGGGCGATGCGGTTGGAGACCCACCACCAACAACCTTTATTTTTACTATCTTTTCCCCACTCAAATTTCCAAAAGTGGCTGAGGAATTTCTAATTCTTTAGCTCTGGCTACCCCTTCCTGGGATTTATAGCCGTGAGTATATGTATGTATGTATAAACTTATTCCAAAAATAGAAAGCCAGTGCTTCAGAATCATATTATTCCGGCAAGTTATGAGTTTGTTATAAATGAGGAACCTTAGTGTTGACTCTCAACTCCATCACCAACCAAACTACATGAGTGACTAACGTAACACTGGATTGAGAACAAAATAGATATTAACACTTTCAGACTATACCAGAGAAAACAATTTTTTTTATATAGATAAAGCACCAAATAATTTTCACTATAAATATTTTTACTTTAACCATTCAAATGTGTGGTTAATATTTTTAAGAGGAACGGGATACTCCAAATAATGTTGCAATCAACATTTCTTTTAAAATACTAACATGTTTGTATTCACAGAAATACAAAACGTTTAAGACATGTAAACCACGTAGTAAAGTGGTGCTACAAGTCCATAGATTCATGAAGTAACGATTAACTGTTGATCCAAAGTGTTGTGATATCACCAGTCTAAGATTCAAAATGAGTAATTGATAAATAGATGTTCTGAAACAAAAAGATGTGGTACATCGTAATTAAAACCATTACACAACAATTTAAACAAGATACGAACAAATATTTCAATATATATATTTTTTATCCAAAAGAAATCGCTTTGTAATCCATAAAAACACTGTGAACCTAGGCAACACTTGATGGACGGGCCAATTTGCACTTGGCTATAGTTTTCTTATTATACCACAATTATAACAAAAACTATTTGTGACATAAAAAAGCGAGGTTAATAAATATAAAGTTTTTTTTATATTTAGAATAATCACTTGAGCCTCCGAGAAGACTTAAAAAGTTAATAACACATGTATCTTTTACCTACTGTAATCCATAAATAATTGCGCAGGTCAACTGACAACAAAAACTTTAAATAACTATTTAATGGACGCTTCATTACAAATTTATTGGAACTAATATCAAATGTCACTTTGAGCATCTAACGTAACATAAAGTTTTCCATGTCATAAGTTCAAGGAGATAGAGCTGCAATTAATCCGGAGTATCAATATAATATACATGAATACTTAATATATTCACGGCGATCAGAGGAAATTCAAAGTTAACGATTATTTTTGAAAAAAGAAAACCCCTTACCCGTGCTTAATAGCACAAATAAAAAACTGAAGAAAACATCAAATAAAACATAGAAGGGCCGACCCTGAATAGGTTCATTTGGACGTAGTCTACTACGGTACTCTAGTGCAGATTTAAAAATTTATGACGTTGTTGTCATTAATTCGTTAATGTGATGTTAGCCGATGGCATCTCGTGCCCTATCTGCCACAGATAATCAGGTGATGCGTTTGTCCTTTCAATATGGCATATCTCACAAGCTAAGTTTGTGAGAATATACCAGAAAGCGAACCGGAGAACTTAAAATCGTGAGCCTGACTATTCAACGGTTAACCATAAAAGTTAATCTCACATACTTAAAAATAAGACTTAACTATAGGTAAACAGTTGTATAAAGACCGCAATGATAAGGGTCGCTAAATTCTTCTCCCACAAATCACTTAACCCAATATGTTCTAATCGTTTGATTCGGCACCGATAAAAGTAAGATGGTATAGCACAAATCTCATCCAACTCAGAAAAATCTGGATCACCCTAAAACCCAATACGAGCATGCAGGCATGGTCAATCCTAATCTCGGAACTTCGAAGACCCATTGCAATTCCAACCCGTAGGAACATAAAGCGCTCGGACATGGTAAATGGCAGGTTAAGTTCCTGAGTCAGAACCCAGCAGTAGTGGCCCAATTCGTTGATTATTTATGACAGGCTGCGCCGCCCGTGCCAGTAATTGCTCCTCGACCTCGCGACACTCGCCTCGCACATACGTAGATTTCAACCATTTAGGCGGCCAAAAATATTTTTGGCTTGAAATGAGTTAAAAGTACAATATTAAATTAAAATAAACCATTTTTGATACAAAACAATATTTTTTATTCATTTTGAACAACATTTTTACACTTGAACATATAATAATTTTCACAAAAATGGAATTATCAAAGTATGTATCAATAATATATAAAGAAATATATTTAAATATAATAAAATTACATGTATTTACATCTAAAATGATAACAAAAATAAAACTACTTAAATATTATTCTCACTTTGAGAGCATTCCTCCATTATTGTCTCTCTATTGGGTTTAGCAGACACCAACATTTCTATGGTTTCAGGAAGGAAAACTTTGCGAGAAGGTTTCTTAATTTTTCTCCTGGAGCTGATGAAGGGATCAGATGTTAATAAAAGCCTATTATATACATCTAAATTGCATTCCTTTCTAGAAAACTTTCTAGCAAAGTTAAGTCGGTATGACCGAAAATGCTTGTTCCGGGCTTCTGCTGCCTCCTCAGATAACTGGCCAATAGGAAGTAGTGAATTGCTTATGATTTGCCCACCATGCATCAATATTTTATGTATTGTCGGTGTCATTGGATGCCATCCATACAGGTCAACGTACAATTTTGCAGTATCATAAGCATATTGATCATATTTTGTGACATTAATTTCGTGACCACTTGATATTGTTTCCAATATAACTTTGAACCTGTAGATAAGCTCAAAGCTAATTCCTGTGATCTCTGATGCCAGTTCAGGATTTTCGAAGAATCTCCTGCTTGTGTTGCCATCATTAGTATTGCCAAAGTTAGCTTTTGGCATATCTATGAGCAGTCCAGTTTCATTGCGAAATCTATTTTGTATTTCAGACTTTCGTTGTCCTTCCAGTGCCTTTTCTTCTGTGGTTCTCCTCTCTTCGTATTTCTTTACGGGTAATTTATACGCTAGATGAAGTATGCTTTCGAAAATCCGAATTCTAGCATGCAATACAGACAAGCCGAATTCTAGAGCTTGGGGGCTCACTTAATTCTTGCTGTTTAAATCGTTGAAGCTTTTCGACGTAGCTCCACAGATGTAGCACCGCGAGGTTGATTTTGTGCCTGTGGCTGCGTTACACACCTTTCCGTCTACCATTGTCATTTTCATTATATGCTCAAATTCATATTCCTTGTCCTGTAAAATGACTTTGGTACTATTTAGCAAACTTACTGATTCCTGCACATAACTTATCTCCTCTTTCGTAACATCTGTAGACTCTTTCGAGTACCGAAATCGGATAGGACGACAAAATCGCGGCGAGGATGGTGTTGGGTTTTGCCATATTATTTTACCATTTTCTTTTACACAAACAATGCGTAATGGTACGAAAGAACTCAAGAATATGTTTCCATCAGAATCCGTATCATTATCAAAATTTTGTTTGAACTTAGATTGCTGGGAGCCGTCACAACCCCATTTACAGATAATTGTTAGCGATTTCCGTTCTACCTCATTAAGGGTAATTAGTACCTCTTCTAGGAATATTGATAAGCGTGTCACAGTAAGGTCCATTAGACATTGTATGTTGCTCTCTGCGGAAGTAGCCGTTACACTCATGGATTCCTCTGGCGGATAACATTCTTTTTTCACCTTTAGCAAGAGATCATAGCAAGGGAAATGTTTTGGGTTTGTTGCCCTTATTATTTCGTATTGCCGTCTCGAAAGATCGGCTTCAACGAGCATTTGGAGCGCTTGCAGAGGCGTCAGTGGAGGTGATACTTCGTCGTCGTTGTTGACTTTCGAATAGGCAGTTCTATATTTGCTGGCTCGTGTAGGCGAATTGGTGATTTCTTTAAGAACTTTTGAAGCATCTCTGTGCCCCGTACTTTGTAAAACCGATTGTGCAGCGTGGATAATGACGTCAGGGCCCAAAGTTGCGCGGACTTCTTCCGTTTTCCTTCTTTTGCTGCGCTCACTTAAGTCTTCAAAAGATTTAGGTGGTCTCCCTCGAGAAGAGCACAACTCTATTGGAATCTCAAAAGTTCCTTCTAACCAATCTCGGTTGTTTTTTAGGAAAACTTCTTCGTGTTTACTAGCTTTCATCCATCTTTTCTACAATTCAGTTTTCATATATGAAAACCTTTTTTTCAAACACTTTTTAGCAATTTCTGTGTCTCCATAACGAATCAAAAGAAAATCTTCATAACAATCTACTTTTTCACTAAAACTTGGTAAATTTTGGCATTGTATTTGGTCAAACAAGTATTTTCGTGTCACTACTTTAGTACCCGAGGCACCAGACGCACCTAAAACAAAAACAAAAAGATTTAATACAATATAGAACGAACATGATATTTTGCTCAATTTTGACTCAAAATATTCAAATGCCCATATTTTTTAAAAGCGCGGGTTTCCGCGGCTATTTGTTTTGTTTTTACAAAGAAAAATATGTAAGGTATTGAAAAATATAGAAATCATTGCTCGGACGAACCCTGAAGTTAGTTAAAAGACTTCATTAAAATTAAAAATACAAAAATATTTCATTTTTGTTAGAGCAATCTTTGACAAGTCAAAAGTATGATAAGGAAAATGAAAACCAAGTAAATTACTGTTGAAATACATAAATTCTTACCTGAAGTATTGCAATCCATCACTGTCACACGAAAATAATTGTTTTAAAAACAAATACACACTTTACAAAAGTTGTAAGTTTAGGAGCGTCGAGAACAGACACGTGCACGTTAAGCGACTATCGAATTCCGACTACCTGAGGGTAGACTCTCGCGCGTCACTGGACGTTGGGACGGGTACCGTTGCTTTCCTAGAACTGTGTACTACGTGAGTAAATGGTTAATTTGTCATTAGATTGATTTTCGGAAAACCGGTTTTTGGCCGCCTAAATAGACGAAATCTATGTCCGTGCCTCGTTTATCTAATTAACGTCCGCTGTACTGACCGTGTCTGTGTGTTCGTCTGCGCTGCTACTTCGCTTCCTTCTGCGATTATAAATAACTGGTTTGATTTATAAGCTATGGGGTTTCGATGTGTGTAACTGTTGTAGTGTGTAGGTTGGGTTGTTATTTTTTGGTAACATATTCTTTTGTATATTAAATGAATATGTACAATACATATAATCATACGATTATTTACCATTGGGGTAGGCAGAGACTATCGATCGCTACTTTGTACGAACCTGGCCAACCTCTAAAGGTTCATCTGCATTTCTTAATATTTTGATAAATGAATTTTATTCTTCACGCTCTTTTCATTTCAAAACAAACTGACAGAGAAACACAAATTTGGCCTCTTTTCTTACTATTCAAAAGAGAATATCACAAAACATAAATTTTATCTGCTAATTAAGAATAATTATATTGAATAGCTGAATACCTTAATAAGCCGTAATATTATACTAAAAAAGGTAACGTCGTGTGCAATTCCGCTGAGTTGGTTCCTAATGAGCTGAAATTGCAGTCTCGAGGGCAAAGGCTCCTAGACCAACCGCTCGTGAATAGATTGACCTGCACACCTTTATTATGCCACCAGAAAGGAATGGATCGATCATATTCGTGATTAAATTATGTTATTTTCCTACATGGTTTGAGTTTCGTAGGCTGCACTTTATTGGCACACTTAAATTGCATTCTTGTGTCTCGTGACAAGACTATCATGATTCATTGTCTATCCTTAAAGAGCTATATTACAGTTATCTGTGAGTAGAGTTGGTTTTAAAATTTAAATTAAACTTGCATTCTGTTATACCAATATTAATTTGTTCTATGAAATTTAACCGTTAAGTATAAGTATATAAGTATTGGGTGAGACCATAATACTCTATTTCTTCCAGTGGGTGGCCATAGATGTGTCTGGAGGATCAGAAACTATACTCAATTGATAGTGAATGCGATAAACAACATTACTACAGCAAAAAAAAAGAATTAAAACCACGGTTTCATCAACAAAACAATGTTTGCTAGCATAAAATTATAATGTTATTTCGAAAGTCTTCAAAGAATTTGCGTGGCCGTACCCTACTAACAACAACATAGGCTCTAAATATCTCTATCGCTACTTTATTTTCATCCATCCAATGAATGTTCTCAACCAACTTAACATTTATTTTTGTATGATGCAGTCTACGCCACATTTCACACTGGATCGTTCACGAATCACACTATTTCTCACTCTATAGCCTTAAATTAGATAAACTTCTGAGGGACCTCATGACCACCCCATTCACTCTACTTTCATACTTTTTCTGCTATGCCCAATTAATTATTAATACTACCATACAATCAGTGGACGAACCAGAACAGCCATTGGATCATTTCAGACAACGACTTGCTCGACATAAGACTGATCATAGATCCGTTCATCACATTTCTCTTTTTAACTCTCCCTTCAATATGTCTCTCACATTACCCAATATTTTTATATTATTGAACTCTGACCATTTACGTAAATTAATAATTCAGAACTCTCATTATGATTACTTATACCATTTGTGTATTTTAGTTTTGACATTTCACCATTTAATTTGTGTAATAAATGTTATCGTGAATTGTAATAACGAGCTATATGAGTTAAATTAATTTACATACTTATAAAGTGCCTTATGCCGTGAAGTGCTGGTTTAGAATGTCACTTACCCCTTTCTACCTACAGTACAGGTAAGAGGCGACTAAGGGTATGGGGCTTCTATAATTGGTCTTCGGGCAATGCGGTTGGAGACGCATCACCAACGATACTTTATTTCTATAATCTTCTCGGCTGAGGAGCTTCTAGCTCTGAAGCTCTGGCTACCCCTTTTTGGGATTTACGGCCGTAGTTATGTGTATGCACTTAAAATGTTATTTTTTATATTGGAAACCAAATATTAATAAAGCCAATATCAAGCTAAGACATGTTGCGTGATAACGATAATTATTTTAATATGTACTAAAATAATTGCCAATAGATTATGAATATATTCAAATAAGTTTCTTTAAAATAAAAACCACTTCTTACATTTTTTGGGAGAACCAATAAATTTAACACAATAACTACTCTTATAGATTATCATATATAACCTATTGTGACCTTTACGGGATAATAGCATTGAGAATAGGTAGGTACGATTTTATATATGTACTAAGTATGAAGCGGAAACATAAACATATATGGATGAGTGTGACTATGAGAGAAAGTAATAGAATAGGAAAATAACGAGCCTGTAATAAAGCTACAAAATTCAACCCACAATTCATCAGAACTAAAATACCAACTCCCAAGCTTTGATAACACAAAGATCTTATATCGCCTCCACACTGCTAATTTCAGTTAACTTTGTATTGTAAGTTACAAAAGCTCATTGAACATTCAACCTACTCAGCTTTCTTAGAACATCCAAACAAAAGATATTCAAAGCGGTATTTATTTTCATTTGCATTTCATGAATCATCCTGTCTGCGCTGTCGCTAGGCTCTATTGGATTATTCGCACAGTGAAAGAATTACAATGTTGCTAGCTCCTTTTTTTATACATAGGCAATGGGCATACAAACTTTCTGATCTCTATGCGATATGTTTTGTTGTTTATTGATTGGGTGATTAAAATTATTTTATATCTTTCTTTCTTAGTCTTGGAGGCATCCAAGACTAAAGGTAACATTAAAATCAACAATTTTACCACCCATTTTCAAAGATGAAAGGGAACGGTAATAAAATAAAGGACCGTTGGTTATGGGTCTGGAACCTTTGATCGCCCCGATTGGTTAGTACTTTTTAAACAGCTTAAAAACTTTAATTTAAGAATTTTTGTAAATAGTATGTTTGAAAATGTTTCATTAAAATAAAGTATATGGAGAATATATGCTTCCGATCCGCACTAGGCCTGCAAGTTAGACTGATACCAAATCAACCTGTTCAAAGTTGGCTTAAGCTCGCATGGGAAATTTATGCGTTAAAAAGTAGCAGTAAAAGACTATCAATGCAATAATTGTTTTAGATCAATACATTTTTACAAAAATATTTTTATTTTCCTTCATGATTCAGATTTTTCAAGGTAAAAGTAACGGAACTTTCCAGCCATAGGCTCATGCCATCATGGATGTATGGCACTGACCGATTGTGTTGATAGCAACCGCGGAAAGAATTAACCCGTTTCAACCTTATCGATGTCACAGGAAAATATAAGTTTTTCTGTTAAGGTGTCTTTGAAAATCAATGATTATGAGTACAGTTAAAAAAATATAATATGCAATTTGTTTTGTCATTGATATAGTCAAATAATTTTATGGTTTAAAATCTGAATAAAAAATATCAAAATAAATAACTTGAATTTGTGTGCGTTCTAGTGATAAGGCTAAGTACAAAGTTTACTAAGGCTTAACCGCAGTGAATGTAAACCAATGTTATTAAATAGTTAATTAATTTGGGGCGAACTGTATCTGTATTATACATACATATACTCACGGCTATAAATCACTAAAAAGGGTAGCCAGAGCTGAGAAATAATAAATTCCTCAGCCACTTTCGGAAGTTGAGTGGGGAAAAGATGGTTCTATAAAGGTTGTTGGTGATGGGTCTCCAACCGCATCGCCCAAAAATCTGTATTATATTTTAGTATATTTATTTATTCTTAGCCTTAAATGTAAATACAGAACAGAATAGAGTAAAACAAAAAATACAGTCATATTCTCTCGATCGGACTATCAATTGTCACTTTATATGATTCTGGCAAACCTCTCCTTCATTAAAAGTCAAACTTTTTCTCATATATTTTTTTCGCCTGCATGCTTACAAGTATTTGCATTGAATAGTTATGTACTGCAAAAAATACCTGTACATAACTATAAAAATAAAAAAACATCAATAGCCACAATACGTACATGCAATTTTAGGAAATAACATACTCAACAAAAAAATACAGTAAATAAATAAATAAAATAAAACTCTTATTTCGGACAATGCAAATCCATAATTTTGTTGGTACACACATTAATCTTAGGGTGCTATTGTTAGTAGATAATGTATACAAAAGTAAAAATAAATTTAATAAAATATATACAAAAAAAATAAAAAAAATAAATAAAGACTCATTTAGAAGACAACCACATCATGCATCATCAGCAAGCATGATGGCAGTATTGATCATGTAACAAAATCGTAATGGATAAGAAATACAACAGATTTAAAAGCTGACTCTAGATAAAATAAAACAATTTTATTTCTGGGTCAGTATGGTGGTTTCAGTGGCTGAAAGAAGGTCAAAAAGCTCGAGGCAATAGTCGAGTGATTGCCTCGAAGACCTTACCTTGACTCCTACGCTGACAACTACGTCATCTATCCTATTCGTTCTTTCGACATTAGATTTATGGGAGTGTTCACGCTAAATTACTGCAAAAGTGTAGTTACAATAAAAATGTATTGAAAACGTATTGGCATCGTATGGTTATGTTTACAGATCACTTATAAATAACGTGTTCTTTTATCATGACAGCCTATATTAATTCCCACTGGGTTCAATCGTACATTGAAAATAATGCCTTGTTGACCGGAATTCAATAATCTGGCAGATATAATTATCAAGAACTATCGTGATAGTGATTATATTTATATTTAGGACACGGGACTGATGGGTTTACCAACACTGTTAGAGTTAAGCATGAAATCATCTTAATTTTTAGACAATTAGATCAATTCGTTCAGACCACAATGGGCTAACGAAACAGTGTAAATTACTTTAAATTTATAAGTAGACCCGGTCCCGGTTTCCAAGTCTCAGGTGCGAACCTGAGACCTGGAAATATAGCAACCAACGACCCGTTTTATGCTATAACAATTTTTAATAGTCTGATTTAAACATATTATATTAAATTATTATGTTTGAGTTGTAATTGCCTGGCAACTCCAACAATAAGTGCGGAACCTATGTCAAGTACGCAATTAAAATATCCAAATAGCAAGCATTTATCAATAAATTAGCAAAAAATATTGTACAAATGTTGAAATTTTCTGAAAAATATATCAGGAAAATATGGAAAATGGTCCGATCGGTATGACGAATGTATAAAAGATCCGATTATAGACAACAGGCTATGGAACCCTAAAAAGAGAGATCATAACATCGTTCATTCAATAAAATTCCAATCAATTCGCAAATTATAAGTTATAGCCGTACTCTACTGACGGCAAGAAAAGGGCAATCTAATACGCATAATGGCACTTATCTCAATTGTTTACAATTGCAAGTGTTCAATGCAATTGGTTCATATTGTTATGGTTATGGTATAATTCATAAGAAGTGGCCTTCGATCTAATGAATGAGCCTCGCTGGCTGTACTCCCACATGCCCGTTCATTCATATCTGGCAGCCAGCTACGTTTTGCTTACTTAACACAACTTTACATACAATATTATCCGTCTATCTGTTTAAGTTTTTTGGATTAATCTACGTGGAAAAAGCTGTTTCTTTTTATTGCCATAGAATTTATAATACATTCTAAGTATTTATGCACACATTGCCAGGTATCGATTTATTTTAAGGATTCAATATATAGTTTGTTTATTGATATGTCATTCTTTTTTTTACCGTTTAAAGGATCAATAGCATTCATCGCAATTAAGTACCGTATAGTAAAAAGAACCAATTATAACATACCTACTTGCGAGAAAACTAATGGTAGTTCCAAATGTCAGCGGTAACGACATTACCAGAATATATGATCGGTTTGTCCTCGTGACATTTATATTTTGTAAACACTCAACAAGTACAGCAAGAAATGGTATAGGTGGTCATAGGATGACGCTCGGCATTTAGTCGCGCATGCGCGGTGCGGCACTCTCGCCTCCCGGGGTTCAAGGACGGAATATCGATCGCGCTTAGTAGACTTCCATCGAGGGCCACGGTCGGTCGCTGCTCTTCACTCGACCGGCAATCGATGCCCGTCACAACTTTGCTTTCCACTACAATGCTTCCCTGATAATCTCTGAGTACTTGAATTTCCGAAAAACTTGAAATCAAAGTGAATGTTTGTTTGAATCAATATTATGAAAACAGGCACTTTACCCACCCTTTCCGTCACAATATATGGATGCAGCATAAAAATGGAGTCAAATTGTTTCCATGACTAAATTTTTGCGACAAACTATAGATTTATTTTTTGACCTCTTTTCATAGGATGCTACATTCACAATTCTTATATTTTTAGCCTATCTTGAATTGTCACAAAAATATATTTATATTGCAATGAGATGCGCAATATGTAATAATATTTTTCATAGAATTTTAATTATTCATGCCATCAAGTCTTAAATATTGATGTAGGCTCTTCCTTTCGTTCATTCATGGTAAACATCCGATTCCTCAATCTAGTCATTTATTCTTGCCACAGTCGAAGTCCCAGATTATTCCAATTTGGTATTGAAGTTTCCTCTTTAGCTCTTACATCTTTAAAAATGATTTCCTTCAATACTACTAAAATAATTTGCAGTTGCATCGTCAGAATAGTTTATCCATAATTTTCTTCTCTCAATATTAAGCTAGATTCCTATTGCAGCTTAGTCAAGAGTCAATTTGTTCTTAAAATCCCTAGACCAAAGTTTCGAAAGTTTCTTTTACTTTATATAAAAAACTATATCTACAGTAAAATTTGATTTCTCATAAATAAAAGATGTTATTAAAGGAAAGAAAAATTTCGACACTGGCGGGGTTCGAACCCGCGACCTTCGGGTATACGCCCCCGTCGCTCTGCCAAATGAGCTACAGTGTCAGTTGGCTTCCAGCGCGAAATTTCTCTGTCCTTTGTTTCTTTTTTACACGTTCAAGTAGTGTTTGCGTTTCCTACCTCCGAATTTTAACTAATTCGGACGGCCACTTGTCTACCTTTTCAGATAGAATACAAATGTTGGAAACGCCTAACTATCACATAATTTAATGTTTTTTGACATGAATGCCTCATGTGGGAATTATTACTCATAAATAAAAGATGTTATTAAAGGAAAGAAAAATTTCGACACTGGCGGGGTTCGAACCCGCGACCTTCGGGTATACGCCCCCGTCGCTCTGGCAACTGAGCTACATCTACCATCCATCCATCCATTCCCACATGAGGAATTCATGTCAAAAAACATTAAATTAAAAATTTTGATTTGTTTTAATTCATCATATATTTTATATAATATTTATTCCAGATCAGGTCTAAGTATAAGACAATTAAATTAGGTATAATGGTAATTTTCGTGACTGCTGCTATCTTACTCGCATCGCAACTTATTGAACTTTAGAATTAATCGTAAATAATAAAAATATTTCAATAACAAGATTACTAGAACAACGTATATCTTTTATTTAATACAATGTGAGCTCTACCCCATTGAAAGTGATATTGATATAAAAAAATATATACTTAGAATGTTTTTGGTTATGAAAACCTCGTGTTATTTATTAGAAAAAATTTATACGCCATCATTTGATCCTTGTGATGAACATAACAGTTTCTTTTCTTTAAATTATTTTTAAAACGTCGAGATAAGATATGACAGATATATCAGATATCCTTCCTTATTGTCACTATTAATGAAGAGTTTATTCACCTTTAAATCCTAGACAGATCTTTCCCTACCTAACCGCAGACGTAAAACCATTGATAACACAAACACACACTCACATAACAACGCACACAGCTAAAGATTTGCAGCCACCGTCAGACATCTAGGTCATCGATTACTTTGGGCGTCTCCGTTGCCAAGTAACGTTCTCACTTTTCAGGCTTCATGCTTGCCATTTATTAACATGAATGAAAAGCCCAACAGTAAGAATATTAGAACTGGTTATTAACAATTCTATAACTTTACTATGAAAACTTCTCTTACTGCGTCTTAAACAGTATTGAAGAGAAAACGTAGTGGTGGTTTAGAATACCACTATCCCACCTCTTTCCGTGTTTGTTGTATGGATAACTAAGAGACCTGGGTCATTTTAAATTATTGATGCGTAACGAGTTAGCCAGCTTTTTACCAACAGTTTCTTATTTCACCATTTTTCTCCTCCCCTTATCCAACCATAGGAGTAGCGATAGGAATCGTAAATTTTAATAGTTTTTGACATATTTTGGGATTATCCATGACTATAGTATATTGAGTATTTGCGTCTGCTATGTACCTATTTGTATTGTGTATTTGAGAGTCCTAAGCGATAATTATAAAAAAGTACAAAGATCAACAAAACGTCAGTGACAGATAATGCAAAAATGGTAGAATCACTTTCAGCCGCGGTAGTTGATTACTCTAATCCGTCGTAAATATGCGACGCGTGCGCAGCTGATTACATTACGACGACGGCGAGCGAAACAGCGACATGGGTGGACACTACTTTATATTTACTCTTTATATTTCATACTGAATCCATAGTTGTTTGTTGTATTAATCATAATTTAGTACTTTTACTCCCTTGTTCGTCTTGTGTCTTCGTCAGCTCTTATGTTAAATTTTTTATGATATTATGATTGGAAAACAGAAGGGCGTGAGTTCCAATCCTGCGACGGGCCTACACCAATTTGTCTTTTCTAAAGTCATATGTGTGGTTAATTTATCATGGTTGCTAACGGTGAGGGAAAACATCGTGAGGAAACCCACATGGCTGAGTTGTACTTAGTCATGTGACAGTGTATTCGTACAAAACGGCGATAGGCCTGCCCCCTATCACGTGAGTACACTGTCTAAGCAAAACGTGGGTACCTTCTCCGGAAACAAGATGGCGCTTGCCATGTGAGTTCAGGAGTATTGGTACCTCTGCCAACCCCTTCGGGGATGAACGGCGTGAACGTTTGTGTGTGTGTGTGTGTTTGTGTGTTGTGTAAGTTATCCAACAAATAAATAAATAAATATTCTCATAGATACTTTTAAATTGGAATTGAAGGATATTCATCACATAACATAACATAAACGTTCACGCCGAATATCCTCGAAGGAGTTGGCAGAGGTACTAATACTTCTGAACATCACGTGACATTGTCACCTGGTCGCCGTTTTGTATGAATGCACTATCACATGACTAAGTACAACTCAGCCATGTGGGTTTCCTCACGATGTTTTCTCTCACCGTTAACAACAGTGATAAATTAACCACACATATGTCTTTATAAAAGACAAATTGGTGTAGGGATTGAGCTATCACGTCGCTATTACATATGCGTTGCAATTATATATTTAATTACTAGTATGTTTTTGACGTCATTGACGATATATTTATAATTGTTCTATTAACGATATAAACCTTTTTAAAACTACATAGGGTTGTATATCAATATTATTTTTTTTATTTGATCGCGTTAGCCAGCTAGTTAGTCATTGGTTCTTATTACCAAGTTTTGCTAGACACTAAGTTGATACATTTTGGTAAAATATACATGTGGCTATGAATCCTTAAAAAAGGTTAGTCAAAGCTAGAAAGTCGATTTTCTGAATGTAGGGAAAACGTGTAAGTTAAAACATTCAACATTAGTCTGAGAGCTTTGAACGATTTCTATGTCTCTCATTTTATGTCTCACGTAATGAGCTTCACAATTAATATTCCTAGAGATAAATAAGGGTCCATAGACTCTCTGGGTGAGAAAGTATGCGACTCTGATTGCGAATACATGTGTCCGGGACGCGTGTCAAATTGTGCTCAGCGGCCCACGCCCATCTACCAATAACTGGAATATCACGAGCTTTTAGCTGTGCCAGTCTTATTTCAATATACCCGCTTTTTTATGGATATATTGTCGCGTAGTCTCGGCTTGAGATTGGACTATCTCGTCTCTTCTCGTGGATGATGTAAGAGGCGAATAAGGATATGAGATGGCTGGATACCCAAAACCAGTATTTTACATGAAAATAAAGAAACAAATAAAGAAAACATTTATTCACAGCTACACAAAAATACATAGTAACACTAACATAAATATAGACACATTCAATAAACAACACAAAAAGCAACCGTAAATTTCATGAAAGTAATAATATTACAAAAAAAAGGAATTGAGGTACAGTACAGATGATTAAACAGTGTTACATTAAAATAAATATACACGTACATATCTGTAGCTCTGGCTACCCCATCTAGGGATTTATAGCCGTGAGTATATGTATGTATGTATGTATATCTGCGTAGAGCAATGAAGTGGTGACTGACACAGCCTTATTGTTGTGAGTGAAACCTCACAGCACTGGTTTTCAGTCAGCACCCAGAAATATAAAATATTTGTTTAAATTATTTTGGCTTTAAATAACTTCGAGCACTGCAAAATTTCGCATAGTCTCATCATATTCTGGGTGCTTCATCGATGACATCCAATAATAAATTATGAACGTAGTATGCAGATTGTAGGATCCATCCTCATTATTGAACTAACATTATAATGAAAAAAAGCACAAAATCAAGAATTAAACATACATAAACATAACATAAACGTTCACGCCGAATATCCCCGAAGGGTTTGGCAGAGGTACTAATACTTCTGAACATCACGTGACTTTGTCACCTGGTGTTCAGAGTACCCACGTTTTGCATGAACAGTGTACTCACGTAATAGGGGGCAGGCCTATCGCCGTTTTGTACGAATACACTGTCACATGACTAAGTACAACTCAGTCATGTGGGTTTCCTCACGATGTTTTCCCTCAAGAATTAAAATATTTGTAATTATGTTTTCTGTAACGACTCATTGAATTTCCTCTCTTCCGGTAATTAATAACAAAAAATTAAGTGCTGGGATTAAAAAATGTATATTTTTAGCCCATCCAATTTATTTATTTTCAACCCCAGAGGAAAGTTTATGGAAAACGAATACAAAACGAGATAAGGTAACAAAAATACATAAATAATTTCAAAACTTTGACACCCTATAGAATACAAAATAATCGAAAATGCAATCAATTCTATCAAAAACGACTCGAAACATTTCAACAGTCAAATAAATACCACGGTACCAATATATGAAAACGTCATTTCTAATTCCGTTTTGATATATTTTTAGACCACAACCTAAGTAACAATTAGGAAACTGCAATCGAAGTGGAATCACGAGCAACGTTCGTGTGCGCCATTCATGAATTTCCCAGCGGCTTTAGGGATGGGAAACGTGGTGTGGGGAGTCGGGGAGAAAGGGGCTGGGTGTGGGGGACCCCTCTTTATGAATGAGAGCGTACGTCATGGATATTGATCGACGCAACGGCCCTCGACGGGGTTACCACGCACACCCGAGGCCGGTAATGCTCAACAGGTTAACGGCTGACGCAAACTTGAACTGGGACCATAATAAAATTGACACTATCTTATCTATAATTGCGTCACATCCTTTCAGTTATATGAGTGGGAAATTATATGAGTGTGGGATGGGATAAGGGTATCAAAAGCACTAATTGGAAACTGATTCATGAATATACTTTCAATTCTAATTCTTTGATTTTGGAGAGTCTTTTGCTTCAGAGTTAGAAATTACTCAGAGACTTTTTGAATTTTAGCGGGAAAAAAACTGTAAAATAATGATGGTTCGTTATTGGTCTCCGGTTACGTCACCCAACAATCACTTCAAAAGCCTAACACCTTACCTGACCTCTTACGGCAGCCGTGGGAAGAAATGGGTTATTGCTATTCTAAGACATAATGAAAATATAAACTGTTTCATACATTGATCGTTCAGAAAATCTGCGTTAACTGTAACGTCACTGTAATACTATCGCAAATTTAATGTAATACTGTAATGTAATACCAATGGGAAGGTTATATTAAAAAAAACTTGTCGTTTTTTCTCTTTACAGATCTTCTTAAACGTGATAGAGTCAATTTCGATAAAATATTTTGACTTTTAATAATATGATTTTTATGTCAAATTTAACTACTTTTCTTTCAAGCACTGACACGCCTATAACACTAACCGTATAACATTCCAAACAACTTATTTACCTCTCAAAGATCATCGAACCAGACTAGGTCTCAAATATCCCATTACAAAATACTGTAGTTATGACTGTAGAGGAAGCGTGCGACATTGAATGAGGGCAGACACGGGCAGTCACGGCCGTGCGTCAGTAACCGGGGGAGGCGCGCCTGCCTCCCCGCTGACGTCAACAACCCAACACTATCTGCACTATGCAATGTTGCTTGTAAACAACGCATTGTCTTTACCGTCAAAACAAAATGTGTTTTTTTTATATTTACTGGAGTTTTGAACTTATGGAACAGTTGTTTAAGGTGTAAATACTAAAAACCTAACACAAAAGCTTTAAGCACTTCGTAATTATTGGTTCGTCGTCCTCTGTTGGAAGTTCAAATGAGATTTTTTGGCCAAATATCGAAAGTGGTCGTAATAATCGAAGTTTACTTGTTTCCATATGCATCGACCCATATTCATTTTAAAACGCCATACCCTTAGTCGCGTTGTGAAAACCTACGGGAACAGATGAGATAATGCTATTTTGACAGAGGCACACGAACTGCTGCACATTTGATTTATAATTTTGATAAATAAATATGGCTAAGTAAGTGTAGATTGACAGAAAGAACCCACTATTCACTGACGAGTTATAAAGGTATTTCTTGGTCGTTATTACCAGCCAGTTTGAAACTATTTCCAACCAAATTACGCAACCCGAAAATTTTCTCGCGTGTTTCTTTAAAACCGTTGGTGAATAGTTACAGATATATTCAGAAAATGATTGCGTCAGATGATATATCGCGTTCAGAGATAGCTCGCCGAGTCATAATGTACGTGCGTAATATAATTTGCTAAACAGTGCATGATGTGACGTGAAACTATGGTACTAATGACTGAGAGCCAACATAGTTGATCCATGAGTGATCTCCATTCCGCGCTATTTGTATCCCGCGGTAATTTTAGTTCGTATTATCGGTCATAGAAAGGTAGGCGGGCGGCGCGGCGCGGAGGGCGGGCGTTTCACACTTTGCTCTCACTCAATTTCAGGTGGTAACTGTATTGATATAGTTTTTCATATAAATTAATATTATGTCAAAATTTCTGAAATACTGTGTGTTCATACATACGTATAATGACGGCCATAAATCCCAAAGAGGGGTAGCCAGAGCTTAAACAGAACCACTTAAGAATTCCCCATACCTTTAGTTGCCTCTTACGACATCCGTGGGTAGAAAGGGGTAGTGACATTGTTAGGCGGCACTATACGGTATACTGTTCTGTATATGTGTTCATACTGTTGAACAATAAAAATATTTATCTTGTGAAAACTTTTAGTGATTCAACTGATTTGTCTGGTTGCGTTCAGGTTACATCACATTTATTTACGGATAAATTGTAAAAGAAATGAATTAAAATACACTTTTGAGTGAGTCAAATCCTGGCTATTTGAGAACATATCATTAGGAATTATTTATGTTACTCTTGCAAGTATTGTTGTGTAAAGTATTTTTTTGTCTAAAATTACATTTTTTTTTTCATTATGTTGCATTGATAACATTGAAGATAAATAATATTATTTTCACCAAAACAAAAACAAATGTAACGATTTAGATGTCATAAACTTCTTGCAATAATATTAACAGATAGACAAGAACGACAACCAATCAACACAAACTGCGAACTAGTAGAAAATGAATAGTTATGATATTTATTTGTTAAGTAAATAACGGGTAACATAATGTAGCAGAAGAACTGATACTTTCGCCGAACTAACACTCTTCTGAGGTATTTATAAATATTTGAAAATTGTTTTAGAAACTATATAACGTAAACAACAATCTTCGTTTGGCAAAAAGTTTTAGCTTCTTGAGGTTGTAACTCAATGTGAAACTACTAGCTGATAACGTGTTAGACTAAAATTACAAAACTCCCATGATAAATACCGACCCAGAGTGAATTCCTACAGCAACCCAATTAATGTTATTAAATCTCACTCAGCCGCCGCCACCGCAACGCTGTTTATTTTTGGTATATGAATATCATCTTTCAGGTAAAATTAGTTGACCACAATATCAAAATATCTAATTAAACCATTGATTGCAAATGAATACAGAATCCATGTAAGATAGATAACCCATAAGATTATCAGAATCCGTCTTTATGTTATCATTTGATTACAGAGAATAGAAAAGTAAAAAACTAAAAAAAAATTATGTTCATTTAAAAGTACTTATGTAAAACTAAACTGCGATTTAAAATATTTGAAATACTCGGTCATAGAGACGCAGACTTTCCATCGTAAAATGTCGCGTGGAGTGTTTACCGAAGGTGTCAAACAGAAGCGATATATTTACGCATCGTCACTAATAACAATGTAGGTAAGCTGATGCTAACGGGGTTTGTCGTGTCCACCCACAGTATGGGTATGTGGCTGGCCCGAGCCTGCCTCGTGGGAACTTAACATGCGTCGCGCTGAACTGCTTAGTCCAAATATTTGTACTATCCTGACACACTACTTCACGTCACTTAGCTTATTATTGGCCATGACCGTTCATACTTGCACGTCGTTCAATACTTAGTTCAAGTGATTTATAACATATCGTTTTCGACGTGTTTCCCAAATGGGTGACTAAAGGCACTAATAATTCTGATCACCACGTGATATTTTGTTGTATTGGTGTTTTTATTTTGTTGCGTGGAGTTCAGGGTACAGTATTTTCATGGCATTACCCAATACATTATCAACTTAACTATGTGGGTTCACCGAGATATTTTCTCTCACCATTAACAACCTTGATAAATAAATAAAATGTTTCACTAAAAATCCGGACCGATTGCTGTTATGGAAACAAGAAGATGGCTATTACAGAGCGTTACATGAGATAAATTCCTTCCGAACCAAAAGTAGTGAAGTTAAATATAGAGGTTGGAAAGAGACTGTTTCATCCCATGATTCACCTGCGAATCGGTGATTGTTGGGTTTACGTCAAACTTTACTTGTTTACGCGGCGCGTGCGGCGGCGGGATCGTCAGCTGACAGCCAGGAATAACTCTGACATAGCTGTGCGCTGCGCCCGCGCACACGCAAATAGCGCGGTATAATTAGAACCCAGTGAAATCGTGGGTTTGTTATTTTTCTTTATCGCTACGTAACGCAATAATTGGGTTAGCGTTGCATGTGGGCCTGATGAGGCGTCGGCGTGTCTGCCACGCTGGGGTACTCCTGTTCTGTTAATCAGCTGATTTAGTCATCGCTCTTGACCTTTGAAATGCTACAATTTTAACAATTTCAATTATTTTTAAATGATTACAGAAACAACTTTAACTCCTCGAACATTTGTAACACAGCATTACTAAATGAAAGCAGAATTTGGATGTTTTTATTTTAATTGTGGGCATTCCTCAAACAGATCGATATCGTATCTGCCTTGGCTTAACTTGAAATCTTAGAGTAGTTGTAACGTTATGAAATAATTCATCTCATAATATATATAATCTTCTAATGATGCTTGTTTTGTAAAGCAAAATAAGACGTGATTCAATCAAAATTTGAACCACAACGAATACCTAAATGTTTATTATTACCGTTCTTCCTATATACAATGCAGAGGAAAGATATTCACAATACACATTCAACATCAAAGCTTAAATCGGCGTCTAAAATGTTTTGCTGATGGTGGATTCGGTAAATATTGAACTCTGCAATGATTCAGCATATGATTACTGAAGATTTAAATATTTCCCAACGCTCGCGCTAATTGTTTTTTTAATCCCAATATATTTTTGCATTTCCGAAAACATTAAATTTTTTACATACATTTTCTCGAGCTATTAGTTTTAGTGCGATCCTTCTAAGCCTTTAACCTGACATGCCTTCATCAATCTTAATCCTTTGAACGCCTAAAAGTGTCCTCCGTTATCGACCTCTACTGACATTACCATTCACATTGGCTCTATATACTTTCACCAGTTTACTTGCATCCATCCTCTTTATGCGCCCAAACCATATTAACAATATTTTTCTATCTTTTTGACAAGATCACCTTTCACACCTCACCTTTCACAAATCACACTGTTTCTCATTCGATCATAACCAAACATCTAATTCTTTCTGAGGGACATGTCATGTTTAATTTTTTTTATGAAAAAATATAAAAAAAACTCACTACCTCATTACATGCCATTTAATGATCTAATAGTTGTATCAAATTAAATTGTCGATAACAAAACGAACCGTGATCATATGTTTTATTTCCCGTTTAAATAGAATGGCTTCATGACACCATTTGAGTACAAAACGATTGGTTTACCTTGATATTGTAGCAGTTGTTGAATGAAACCAGTATTCGCCCACATCTCTGAAACCTACACAATCTAGTCAATTACTTCCCAACTTGATCAAAACATACCATAATTAGTTTGGCGTTCATTTAACAGTTGCTTCATAAATTATAATACAATGGATTGAAATGTCTTCAACCTTTCGAACGGGGTAACTTGAAACGTTATTGTATAACTTTCTGAACATTTTGCTTTATTTTTATCAATACTTATGATAAAGACGAAAGATTTGTGCGTTTGCCTTAATTAAATATGCTCCGAATACAAACACTGATTTCAAAAATTCTTTCACGAATAGAAACATAGGATTTTTAGAAGTAGGATAGGCTGTATTGTATATATCACTCTTAATTTCTGGAGGAGTAAGCTTTGATTGAATATGTCGTTGTTATTCTAGCGTGTGTTATAGATACCTTAGCTATATTATTATGTACATACATGCATACTCACGCCATTAGTTCCCATTGGGGTAGGCAGAGACTATTGATCGATATTATTATGTGTTTGCGTAATTATTTTGTACATGTTTTACTTAATTAACAACAAGCTCTTCATAATATCAAATAATTGAACATACATGTCATACATACTTACATACATATACTCATGGCTATACCTACATTCGAAAACGGGTAGCCAGAGCTTCGGAATCGGAATATTCCTCAGCCGCAGAAGTTGAATGGAAAAAGGGTGTTAAAAAAAGGCCACCATAACCACATTGCCTATGAAACCAAATCTCAGAAAAGGCTCTCGGAATTTCGGAAAAGGAAAAATCTGTGGATAATAATACTATCCTTGCGAAACCGGGATGGGCTACTAGTTCACTTCTTAATTTTAATGTTATTCGTAACGAACTTTATATTCCTACCGACCTGTACACATGACTAAAATTCCAAAACAAGGTTGCCAGGCCTGCAAAACCATATAGGTTTGCCACTTTTAGATCTTGAGAAGGGAATATAATTTATTATTTGGTTATAGGTTTCCTACCAATTTACTCTGTTATAATTAAGAAGCTTTTCTCAACGACAAGTATACTCATAATTATGTGCACCAAAATATTAGTGGCGAAAACTAATCATTTATAAAATTATCAATGTTATATTTGAGTAGTTACAAACGCAGATTTATTTAAATTAGTATTTTCCATACATACATATACTAACGGCTATAAATCCCTAACCAGGTAGCCAGAGCTTCAGAATCATATAATTCATACATACATACATATACTCACGGCTGTAAATCCCTAGAAGGGGTAGCCAGAGCTAAGGAATTAGAAATTCCTCAGCCACTTTTGGAAATGTTAGTGGGGAAAACATGGTAAAAATAAAGGTTGTTGGTGATGGGTCTGCAACCGCATCGCCCAAAAATCCCTTAAAAGCCCCAATACCGTTAGTCGCCTCTTACGTACACCCATCGGTAGAAACGGGGTAGTGATATTCTAAGCCGACACTACACGGTGCAATCATATAATTCTTCAGCCACTTTTGGAGTATTGTACTACAAGTTTGGATAATACACGTTTTTGGTGATGGGTCTCCAACCGCATAGCCCAAAAATTACTTAAAAAGCCCCATACACTTAGCTGCCTCTTACGACACCCGTGGGTAGAAAAGAGTAGTGATATTTTAAGCCAGCACTACATGGCACGGATAATAAATAGTACTCTATGTTTAAAAAATCTCATTGCTGATCATTATTTACATACTTACACACACACATAAATACAAACAATCACCCACCCCACGCGCACATATACACAGACAATTAGTGTTCGAAACTGTTAGCTATACACTTTTTTTAAGAAATTTAAGTATATTGTTCTTCTTCTTTGTGATTAAATAAATACATCCAACACATAAATGTAATGTGCCCGCGTTGCAGGGAAACCTACTACGGTAAACTTAATAAGTTCATGTAAGAAAAGTGATCTATAGAGCCATTTGCGGATATATTGCGAGTATTTCCCTGTCGGATCAAAAGGCTTTCAATGTCAGTCACATATAAGAAGTTTTTTTTACATTGCTGTACCTACTTTGATGTAAAAAAATATATCATATGGGTTAACAAACGCAGAATAATCAATTGCTGGGCCCAACAGCAGCTTTAAATTACAGAAGTTTATATCTTTTGTATTTTTGTACATTCATCCATGATATAGTCTTTTTATTGTGTTATACTTTTAAAACGAATAGGGACATATAAATATTGCTATACTGGAGTTCTTGAATGAAGTAAGCTGAAATGTTTTATAAATTATGTTAATACTACCAATTCTAAGTTAATTCTACTATAATTCTAATAACACATTAGTTTAGAAAAGTGAATGCATCGAAAATATACTGTTTTATAAATACATTATTTATAAATACGTAGTTATCCTTCTGTTATAACCACTATGGCAGGTTATTTCAGTTATGCCCACTTATGGCCTTATAATAAACACGTATGGTCATCCCTATATTAAACACGTTAGTTTCAAGGAATTTTTGGGCGATACGGTTGGAGACCCATCACAAACAACCTTTATTTCACCATCTTTTCCCCACGAAACTTCCAAAAGTGGCTGAGGAATTTTTAGTTCCTTAGCTCTGGCTACCCCTTCAAGGGATTTCTAGCCGTGAGTATATGTATGTATGTATGTGTATGTATTATTTGCTTCAGACTTAAAAGTAGATAATCATTTCCGATGACGGATAAGATCAACGTTTAAAAGTTTACGGTAAAACCTTTCAAAATACAAATGCATATTTTTTTAATTTATGCTACAATGCAATTATAAATTAGTTTAAGTTCAAAGAAGTATGTTAAACTAGGCTCTACGTATATATCGTAATAAAAATAATATCGGGGAAAGGTTAGTTATAAACGTATCAGTTTCAACATTTTCAAGTCTTAAATTTGGACAATTGACCCGTGAAAATTGCATATTTAGAAAATTGTGCAATAAAACGTTTGAGGCTGCGACGGTCGCGCGGGGGGATGGGGCGGCGCGGCTCCCCCCGGCGGGAGTTGGGCGGCGTCGGGCGGTGACGTCAGCTCGGGGGGGGCAGCGCGGCGCGCAATTGGTGGAGCAGCGCGCGCCGCTACCGAATATGGGACCGCGAGCCCATTGATAAAAGTGCGGTGCGGGGACGCGCGGCGCCAGTCCCATTCGCGTCGGCCGTGCGAGAGGCCGTATTCACGCTGGCGCTGTACGTTATACCACTCGGCCCTTGGGCCGAAGAGCAGGTCGTGCCCGACGGGATGGGCATGGATGCGGAGCCCATGACGGGCCCTCACCTCCTGTCCTTGGCGGATATGGGAGCTTTCGGATTCGACTGTGCTCTGAAGCCTGCGCCTGCGCCCGCTTCCGGCCAAGTTTCCGCGGACCTCAACACACCCGTGTCCACAGGAGACCTCCCCGCGTTCTTCCCAAATTTATTGGAACCTCCTCCTATCTCAGGTGTGCATCATTGGTTTTTCATCGATTTATATGCAATTGCATTTGGAAGCTATCGCAACGTTTGTCCGGCATTGCGTTGATAACAATGTAAATAAACATCAGATCTCATTTCGTTCAAAAAGTGTTTTCAGCGTTCCTCATTATTTGTTTATTTTCGTACGGCATACCAGTGACAACTTAATATCGTTTTTTGAATGTATGTGGAGTTCAACATAAATGGACTTAGTGCAAATGTGATATTTAAAGAAAAGTGTAAGTTCGGGAAGCACCTGCAATCGTAAGCTTTTGAAAAAAAATTACATTTAAATTTTAAGGAGCAATTGAGCTTAATTTAAAAGAAAAATAAACTTTAATACAAAATAGTATTTTTTAAAGCATTTAAATATTTATATTCAAATTTCTAAAAAAAATAGCTCATTTGCTTTCACAAGATTTTTAATAGTAAACAGCAATACTGACTAACAATTTAAAATGCTGATTATTTGTTCAAAAGTTTTACTGCAATTAATTTTACACTCTTCAATGACTGTATAAATATGTCTCGGGCACATCAATTAAAATAAACAGTCCGAACTAAAGCATTAAAGAAAAAATATTAACATTATTAGAAAAACTTATTTTATTCCGATTAAATAGTTGATTGTGAAAACACAGTTTAATTATGTTCATTATAAAGAGAAGTGAGCAATCTCATATGGAGAGTATCTCGTTCACAAAATGATATACGTATCGGTTTCCGTCGGCACCGGCAGACACTTATCGCGCATGCGTCCGGAGATACTAACAATAGCCAACCATTTTAATCCACTCTACATTATATCTAATTCAATCATAGTGTTTTTAAATATTTTACAGTTTAAAGTACGTAGCAAAATAAATTTACTTAATATGAAAATTAGTATCTTCAATATTTTTATGCTATTTAAACACCGGAATCATTTTCGTAACTTGATAAAATTTACTGTAAATAGTTCTAATCAGATTCTATTTATTTAAAATGAGTATATTTAAATATGCAATAGTTTACAACCCAATTAATTTATTACAAGTAATATTTTGAATTAGACAAATTAAAACTATTTAATATAGTTTGAAATTATCACATCTTGATAATCACGGCCAAAAATAATGAACTTCGCTAGAAAATTTCTTCACCAACCTGCATTACATAGCAGATTCTGTAATATATTATTTCAGTGTAATTTTACAGAAATATTTAAATTATAAAAAGATAAAGTTTGGTGATATTTAATTATTTTTATATGACTAAATTTATTCTATCTGTAACGATTAATTTCCACTTGTCGCTGTTTATATGTAGACGTTCGATTTCTTAAGGGCTTCTTCAAAACATTTATTTAAATCTATTTGTATTTATAAATGGCTCATGAGATATTGGTAATTGCATTAGATTTTAGATAGTTAAATTAAATTCACCGACAGTTATTTTTTATTTTTTTTATTTGGAACTAACAGGACGAATAAAGTATGTAAATTTAAACTATGAGAATAAAATATGCTTTTAACAAGTTCCCACCAATAGAAATATCTTGTCACACATTCATTATGTTAATAGTAGCTTCAAAATACAATTATAAGTTACTAATGTCGATTGGGACTATATGACCGTGTTATATTTTGAAACTCTACTGTATCTATTATGAGTGCTCTAGTTAATATTACATTACCAAATACTACGGATTATTTAACTGATGATAAAAAAATATACAATCAACTGGAGCCTATTATCCAGGTCACATTTATCTTAATCTAAGGCCTTTGAACGCACCCTTACTTTTCTGTCTTGACTTTTCAACGGAAAAACAACATTAGGTTTGAAATTTGACTTTACTCTACATTATGATGATTGCTACATCCTACGGTATAAAGAGATCGATATAGCACGACATTAAAAAGGCTGATGATGGTGATGGAATATTTTTTTCTCGATACCGATACTTTTTTGTCTATCAGAGTTTATAAAAAATATGGCTACATACTGTGCCCGGCCAGAAAACTGCTACATTATATGCCCTGGGGATACATACAATTAATGTTTTTAACATCTTTAAATGCAATAGAAATACTTATACATTTCATATCATAAATACTTACATACATATTTATACTGACGGCAGTAACGCTCCAACTCAACGTTCACACCATTCATTCGCGAAAGGTTGGCAGAGGTACTAGT